>SNQJ01S0031749.1:57965-101336 GCA_010110895.2 Picea sitchensis
TATAGAAACTGTAATTGATATCCCTAATTCCTTAAATTGGGAATCCTATGCAACAAATTGGGCACCACATTGGGAGCTAAGGAGTACAAAGATTTTATCCCAGACAACTCATCTGATATATTCAAACTTGGTACCTAAGTTAAGAGGAAGAAGAATTTCAAATGTTTTAGCCCCCATCATTTCAAGGACAAATGCAAAAGCAGTTGAGGCACAAAATGCCTTAACATAATTATTTCATGATATTATCTTAGTATGGGATATAAGAGATAATATAGGACATAATCAACAATACTTTTGTCTAGATAGACCCAGATTATTATTTGACTGGCCTGAACGGAATCCAAACATTATTTTTCCAGAAACCAGTCATAACTATCATGAATATAAAGAATTATGGTGGGATTTCATTCAACAAGAAGAATTCTTTACTCTAGTCAAGTTTGGAAATGTAAATACTGCCACATGTGGAAGGCCACCACTTTGGCTAGCAGACTGGTGGAAAGATTTTGGGCTAAACAAAGGAGCAATTGATCCCAGGATACTAAATTCATTCACTCCTTTATCGTCAGTACAAGATCTTTTCCGACAAGGACCAAATGATGGAGAACTATTGCGTTCATTTATTCTTAATCATTATCAATGGGCTATCAAGACAAAAACAATTGTACAAATCCTTAATGGACAACCTTTCATAGCAAGAAAGATCTACACCAAATGTTGGGATACACTCAATTATCCCGAAAGATTTTCTGGATTCATTGAGAATGATTGAACAAAACCCATAAGTCGGTTTCCGTGGGTTGACGTGACAAACTCCACAGTGTAACCATGTGAATTCATGTCTAAATGGCCGACAGTGGTGTCATTCGGGTTTAGTGGGTTACCGTAATCAATCTCCACTGTGTAATTATTGTCTTTGTGTAATAATGAGAATCTTGGAAACTCGGAGCACTTCTCCGACTTTTGGTGTGGTTTGACCCACATTTCCAAGATGCTCTATTGTTTGTCATATGATACTTTTATTTATGTCATAAGTGATTGTCCTCTAGTCGGGGAATCTTGCACGACTACCCCATCAGAATGACTTTTCTAGTCTGCTTTCGGTAGATTTGAAATAAAGTTATGACTTGGTCGGACGATCTTGCATGATCACCACCGCCAAATCCTCAAAGTAAAAGTTTCAATGGTAGACATGATAGGCCACTTGTTTATTCAAGTCTTGGCTTCATGATGACTCCTCCTTCACAAATTTGTATAAAGGAAGATTGGGAGTTCATAATCGGCAGTCAAGTCTAGAATATTGTGAGTAAGTCAGTCTGAGTCTCTAAGCTTCCCTTCTGTCTGAAGCTTCGTGTCTTTCTTGAGTGCAAAGTCTGTAATTAAGTTTGAGAGTGAAGAACATACTACTCTGAGTCTGTAATCTTTGCATCTGGCACAAAGATTGTAATACCCGAGGATTGCTCTGATTAATATAAATCAAGTCTTCCACTTATATGCATTCATCTCTGAAGTTTTTCTTATTGTCTCTATAATATGCGCACATTGTGATCTCGCTTATTTGCCTGTATTTGCAATCGATATTTCTTGGTACTGTCTGATATAGTTCGCTCATTCAAATAATAAGGTTCACTGGTAGTCTGGTATAAAGAGACGGACGAGCACTGGTAGTAAGTCCCGCGAAGGCAGAGGGCTGCTAAAGGGCAGTTGTAGGTGTGGAGGGTCTTGGAAAGACGGCTATAGGGTTCATATAAAACTGCACAAGCCTGGTGGACTCCAGGTGGTGGGGTTCAAAGTTCGGACAGAGTAAAGCGGTTAACCCGACGATATTGGTTATGTCGAGAGTAGCAGAAATCGGAAGACCAGATGGCGAGAGGAGATTGCGCATGAGACAAGAGTTCGATCAAGTCAAGCTTCATATCTCTGACAGAGGAGGCCTCTGACGGCTGTTCGAGAGGATCAGCTACAAATGGCCAACTGCTTCTTTTCTTGGGCTTCTTTTGCCCTTTGTTCTGAGAATTTCCCTTTGGACTTTCTAGAAGCTATGTTTTCTGGACAATTATATGCCATGTGTCCAGGTTTCCGACATATCCAGCAATGAGCTTGTTGTCTAGCCTGATAAGTATGATTTTTTAGCTTGATATCCTCAGGCTCATAGTAGTGGGTTCTAGGTTGATGTATGTATTTGTATTTAGATTTTCTCCCCTTGTCTTCTCTAGATTCTTTGTTTTTTTTCTTTCGTTTTCTGGCTGGATGGGAGATGTATAGTCCATATTTTTCACAAATAGATTTATGATCAAGAAGATAGGTGGACTTTGATATAGAGTATTGGACTTTCATGCTGGTGCAAAGTCCGATTAAGGCCTTAGTAATTAGGGAGTAAATTTCTCCCCAGGTATACATCTCATAGGGAAGTTTGAAGACTTCCTGGATCTTGAGGTATTCAACAAATTTACTTGGTAATGATGCCAAGTATACTTGTTTCCAAAGAAGGTTTTAACTATATTGCACCTAAAATATCCTCTATGTCCAATCCATATGGAATTCTTCATATTCAGAAATCTTTCTGCACTTCATATTCACGAGAATTATCTCATGTTTATCATCAATTTTTGCCTCTGTACCGCACCAATGCTCAAGGATTTTCGTAGTAAGAGCACCAATCATATTGTTCTGAGCAGTTCCATCAGTATGATATACAATGTCTCACTGCTCATCTCTAAGGACTTCAGATTCCATTTTGGCAATCATTATAGGGGAAGAAATTACTTCCCACCACTTGCTGAGAGTGCCTATAAAGCATTGAATGATAGTTTTGCATGCCTCAATCTCAGTTTTCCCTTTCATACACATAATCTTGTATGAGACATACATTCTATCAATTAGCTGTCTTATTTGGGCTATAGACAGGCTGTCAATGTTCCATTCTTGGAACCAATCATCAACAAAGGTTTGTGAATCTGGAAGTCTTCCTTTCCCAGCTAAGTCAGGAGCTGGAGGTCTAGTAGAGTGGTGTGGAAGATTCTCATAGGCAGGATTTCGGATGGTTACTAAAGAATGTCGGTCTCTCAAGGAAGATTCAGGTTTGTCTTCAGGAGGGAAATGATGTGGAATTTTTTTCAGAATTACTGTCTCAGACGGTTTATATACAGGAGACAGTATAGAGATTTGTGGGTTTGGAAGGATGAATGAATCGGGGATAGGCTTATCTGGGAGACTATCCTTTTGTCTTATTTCTATCAAAGTCTTTCCCATATTAGAGAAAGCATTTCCTAATCCTTCCATCATTTCTTCATGATTTCTTGTGGACTCTCTGGATCTATAATTAATATCAGTCAGAGCAGAGTCCATCTTTTCTTTTACTTCTGTGACCTTTTCTTGAATTTGATCAACAGACTGCACAATAGTATTTGTAGATACTTGTAGATCTACAATTTGACCTTTACGGGCATAGTCATTTGTCACGAAAGTGTGAGTGGCCATTCCTCTTAAAGCAGTATTAGTCCAGTTAATTTGTTCAGATACTGTCTGGACACTTCTATCAATTCCTGATAGCTGGATGGCCTCTTCAGAAAGCAGCAAGGGAACTGCTTTGACTTGTTTACTATTGTCTTCTAAGACAATCCCTTTAAAGGGTGGAAAAGTAGAATTTGATTCTAAGATCTGCCCATCAATGCTTTTCCATTTGTGTCTAGGAGAAGGTTCAGAAGATTCTCCCATCATTTGAACTACATCTTTTTGATCTAATTTCCTCCATTCAAAGAAGGAAATCCACGAGTTTGTGTCAGATATATACTTTTGCCAATCTTTAGAAAGTTTTAATTTCTTAGAATCTGACACAGCTGTGTTAAATTCATTTGTCTCAGGATTTGTAAACAAATCCCAGTTTAGCATTCTTTTGATCCAATCTTCATTTATTGAACCCTTCTGGCATCCTTTCATGACTGTATGAAATTTACGTATTTCATCTATAGATGGTCTTGGAATATCGTTGGGTAAGGGATTGGAAAATCTACAATCTGGTATAACTTTATCACATTGCTTTGTATATGCTAACCCATATCTCGGAGTACCAGGAGGTCTCATTCCCTTATAGATGTCTTGGATTCTAGGATCTAAAGTTTCTATAGTGGGCATATAATTAATCATTAAGCAGAAAGCACTTTCAGAAGTAGAAGTGGTATTTTCAAAAGTATTATATACATACCTAACATAGACCGGAGAATCCATAGTAGTATTAGAATTTTATTATTTCTGCACAGAAAAGCAGGGCGTTTAATCTTCGTCCTCTACTCCAGAGAGAGAGAATGTCCGATAGGCTCCTGGCCGACTGCTCAGGCAGAAACTAGTAATTTTCAAAATATGGGACTGGATTCTAAACTTAAACCACACAGATTATAAAAAAGAGCGACTACCTTTATCAGATCGAAGAGTCTGATATCATACCCGGGAGAAAAATGAGGTATCAAAGCCATGACCTCATTTTTCTCTCGGGTATGATATCAGACTCTTCGATCTGATAAAGCTAGTCGCTCTTTTAAAGTCTGTGTGTTTTAAAAATTATGTTTAGAATCCAGTCCCATATTTTGAGATTACTAGTTTCTGCCTGAGCAGTCGGCTAGGATCCTATCTAACATTCTCCCTCTCTAGAGCAGAGGACGAAGATTAAATGCCCTACTTTTCTGTGCAGAAATAGTAAGATTCTATTACAACCATGGATTCTAGATCAATGTCTTTCAGAGATGTAAGAAATGTTGAAGAAAGTACCTTTGAACCCGACTCTATAAATAGTTTACAATCTATGTTTTCCTTCAATAGGTCTCAGAGTATAAATCATGCTAGCATTCAAGAAGTAGAAACAAATCCTCAAGCAACATGGAAACTACCTCCTATTTCCCCAAGTTGTGTCTATCAAGACTTAAACATGTTTCATTTAAAATATGTGACTAGGTTTATTGTGAAAGAATCAGTAAGTAGGATACAACAAAATAGTGATATCAGTCAAACTATTTCCTTTATAAATGCCAAAGAAATTCAAAAGGAAGCCAAAAGACATAGAACAAATTATCTCCATTTTGGATGCATCAGAGTTGGAATCCCCTAGTTCACAAAGGAATAGACTCTTACGTTTTGTGTACTGTAAGAGACCATACCCATAACAAATTTACCGATTCTCTGATTGGAGGAATAGTTGCCCCTTTGTCTAATGGACCTGTTTATTTTGACTGCTATCCAAATTTTTCTATCTATACCTTTGATGAAAATATTGAAAACATTTTGAAACTCCAGATTAGAACCACTAGGTTTGACATGTGTCCTACAAGAACGAATATATCTATCCAAGTAAGGGGATGTTTTAGGCACACAAATACCCTGTTTCTTGCAGTGTTACATACCCCTAGTAGAGAGTCTCAATCTAGTACTTTAGTAATAACTGGCCCTCTAAATCAGAAAATGGAACACTGTTTGATAAAATAGGAAAACCTATCTTTTCCAACTGATTGGGTCATTGATACTCCTAGAGCACCATTTCCAAGAGCTATTACCTCTGCTCAAATAAAATAAACCTCAAATTTTGCAGTCATCTCTTTTCCCCAAAGAAACTTTTCTAGAAAGTCTTCTTGTACAAAAAGTAATCTAATTCCTTCATTCCCTTCCTCATCATTTTGTCTCCATGCCTCACTACAATCTCTGGCAAACCAAGTTGGCCAAATCCCATTCACAGTAAAAAAATTTGATTGTGCATAACTTATTACATTCTCCACTCTTTCTGCATTTAAAGAAAATGAAAGAGTCCAATTTGAACACGCAAACCATAATCCTAGGACAAACTTACCTCCACCAAGCTCTACTGCAAAAGATCAATGTCCTCATCCCCAATGTTCTGATATTCCTTTTCCCCATAACTCTCATGTCTTAACATTTCAAGATAATCCTTCCATAGAAATAGAGCAAAGGAGACACGCATATCTTCCTCAAGACATGACAAGACCATCAAATCCTGAAATTAAGAAATTTCTTTCATTATTGGGAGGATGCAGAAAAGATATAGTCAGAAAGGAATGGATGAAAGAAATGTTAAATTGGGATTTATTCACTCATCCCAAGGTAGAATATTTTGCAAAGAAGACTCCAAATATAGAAAAACTAAGGTTAACCGGTGAATGCAAAAATTTTATGGATTCTGAATATTTGTACATTTCCTTCTATGAGTGGAATTCCTTTTGTAAATATCCTAGGAAAATCTACTCAAGATCCTTATTTCCTCAAACATCAAAACCTATTTGTTGTCTGGTCCAGGCCCTTAGTATATCAGATCTTGGAAAAGAAATTAACCGGTTGAAGAAATCAATCAAGGACAACTCTATAGAAAAGAAGAAAGACCAAGAACAAAGTCTTCAGATTGAACATCAGAAATTCCATATTCTGATTAATCTAAATATTCAAGGGATGCCTTTTAAGTTAAAAACGTTGATAGATACAGGATCAGACCTGAATATGTCGCACAAAGATGTTATTCATGTATCTAAATGGCAAAATAACCAAGCTCTGGTTGTCGACCTAGAAAATATCCAAAATTATATTTCATTCCAAATTCCAGAAGCAGTCTTGTGTTTCCAAGATTATTGCTTAAAAATGAAATTTCTTTTGGCTAATATTCCCATAGCTTGTATTCTTGGCACTCCTTTTCTGGCAGCAGTATCACCTCATGGGTAAACAATGGTTGCTCCAGATAAACCAGGATACTTTATCAGTATTCCCTCCCCAAAAGGAAAAATTGTAGTGAAACATCCTTTTGTTTCCACTCCTAGGATGTTAGACATGGTGCAATTGTCTATAAGAAAAAGTCTAAAGATAGAAGAATTTAAGGATTTTCAATCAAGGATAAGAATAAAAGACCAACTACAACATAGACAAATACAAGAAAAGATTTTGTTGCTACAACAAGAATTTATCAATACAATCTGCTCAGATAATACTACATCTTTTTGGAGACAGAAAAAACATGTAGTCTCTCTTCCCTACAAATAGGAATATCAAGGAAAACCCTCTAAGAGTAGGGATATACCCATCAATGTTGAATATCAGAAGCTATGCTCAGAAGAAATTCAGGGCCTACTTAGCAAAGATCTTATTAGAGAATCTACTAGTCCATGGAACTGTTATGGATTTTATGTAAATAAACATTCTGAACAAATAAGAGGAGTTCCAATACTAGTAGTAAACTATAAGCCCTTGAATAAAGTATTAGCAGATGATACCTATCCAATTCCAAACAAAAGCAGCTTGGTCACCAGAATTGCAGGAGCTAAGATCTTTTCTAAATTTGATCTAAAGTCAGGATTTTGGCAGGTAGCAATTAAAGAAAAGGATAAATTTAAAACAGCTTTCAATGTTCCTGCTGGACACTATGAGTGGAATGTCATGCCATTTGGGCTAAAAAATGCTCCAGCTAAATTCCAGAGAGTAATGGATGATACCCTCAAGTCCTATTTTGATTGGCTTATTGTATATATTGATGATATACTTGTATTTTCCTCATCCATAGAACAACATTTTAAGCATCTGAGGAAATTTCTCCAGGTTATAAAGCAAGCAGGCTTGGTCCTTTCTAAAAAGAAAATAGAACTTTTCAAAACTAAGATTAAATTTTTGGGCCATACCATTGATAACGAAAAATTAACTCTACAAACTCATGCTGTAGAGTTTGCAGACAAATTTCCTGACAAGATTCTTGACAAAACTCAGCTCCAAATATTTCTAGGTTGCTTGAAATATATTAGCCATTTCTATAAGAAATGCGATCAAGATAGAAAGTTGCTTAATGACAGACTAAAAAAGGACCCCAGTCCATGGACAAAAGCTCATACTCAAGCAGTGAGAAATATTAAAGCCAAAGCCAAGAATCTTCCTATTCTTCATATCTCTCATGATGAGCTTCCTAAAATTGTTGAAACAGATGCTAGTAATATTGGTTGGGGAGAAGTACTTAAACAGGTAAGAGACAAAGGAAAATAATAGATTATCCAATTTGCAGAGAACATCTTCAAAGTTTATGCTTACTAATCTCAGTTCAATTGAGAAATGGTATAGAAATAGTAATTGATATCCCTGATTCCTTAAATTGGGAATCCTATGCAACAGATTGGGCACCATATTGGGAGCGAAGGAGTACAAATATTTTATCCCAGACAACTCATCTGGCATATTCAAACTTGGTACCTGAGGTAAGAGGAAGAAGAATTTCAAATGTTTTAGCCCCCATCATTTCAAGGACAAATGCAAAAGCAGTTGAGGCAAAAAATGCCTTAACATAATTATTTCATGATATTATCTTAGTCTGGGATATAAGAGATAATATGGGACATAATAAACAATACTTTTGTCTAGATAGACCCAGATTATTATTTGACTGGCCTGAACGGAATCCAAACATTATTTTTCCAGAAACCAGTCATAACTATCATGGTTATAAAGAATTATGGTGGGATTTCATTCAGAAAGAAGAATTCTTTACTCTAGTAAAGTTTGTAAATGTAAACACTGCCACATGTGGAAGGCCACCACTTTGGCTAGCAGACTGGTGGAAAGATTTTGGGCTAAACAAAGGAGCAATTGATCCCAAGATACTAAATTCATTCACTCCTTTATCGTCAGTACAAGATCTTTTCCGACAAGGACCAAATGATGGAGAACTATTGCGTTCATTTATTCTTAATCATTATCAATGGGTTGTCAAGACAAAAACATTTGTACAAATCCTTAATGGACAACCTTTCATAGCAAGAAAGATCTACACCAAATGTTGGGATACACTCAATTATCACGAAAGATTTTCTGGATTCATTGAGAATGATTGAACAAAACCCCTAAGTCGGTTTCCGTGGGTTGACGTGACAAACTCCATAGTGTAACCATTTGAATTCATGTCTAAATGCCCGACAATGGTGTCATTCGGGTTTAGTGGGTTACCGTAATCAATCTCCACTGTGTAATTATTGTCTTTGTGTAATAATGAGAATCTTGGAAACTCGGAGCACTTCTCCGACTTTTGGTGTGTTTTGACCCACATTTCCAAGATGCTCTACTGTTTTTCATATGATACTTTTCTTTATGTCATAAGTAATTGTCCTCTGGTCAGGGAATCTTGCACGACTACCCCGTCAGAATGACTGTTCTAGTCTGCTTTTGGTAGATTTGAAATAAAGTTATGATTTGGTCAGACGATCTTGCATGATCACCACCGCCAAATCCTTAAAGTAAAATATTCAGTGGCAGACATGATAGGCCACTTGTCTATTCAAGTCTTGTCTTCATGATGACTCCTCCTTCACAAATTTGTATAAAAGAAGGATGAGAACTCAGGCATTCGCGGTCGAGTCTAGAATATTGTGAGTAAGTCAGTATGAGTCTCTAAGCTTCCCTTGTGTCTGAAGCTTCATGTCTTTCTTAAGTGCAGAGTTTGTAATTAAGTTTGAGAGCGAAGAGCATACTGCTCTGAGTCTATAATCTGTGCATCTGGCACAAAGATTGTAATACCCGAGGATTTCTCTGATTAATATAAATCAAGTCTTCCGCTTATATGCATTCATCTCTGAAGTTTTTCTTATTGTCTCTGTAATATGCGCACATTGTGATCTCACTTATTTGCGTGTATTTGCAATCGATGTTCGGTACTGTCTGATATAGTTCGCTCATCCAGATAATAAGGTTCACTAGTAGTCTGGTATCAAGAGACGACCGAGCACTGGTAGTAAGTCCCACGAAGGCAGAGGGCCGCTAAAGGGCAGTTGTAGGTGCAGAATGTCTTGGCAAGCCGACTATAGGGTTCATATAAAACTGCAAAAGCCTGGTGGACTCCAGGTGGTGGCGTTCAAAGTTCGGATAGAGTAAAGCGGTTAACCCGACGACATCGGTTCTCTCGAGAGTAGCAGAAATCAGAAGACCAGATGGTGAGAGGAGATTGTGCATGAGACAAGAGTTCGATCAAGTCAATATTCATATCTCTAACAGAGGAGGCATCTGACGGTTGTTCGAGAGGATCAACTACAAAATGGTATCAGAGCCATGACCTCAATTTTCTCCTGGGTATGATATCAGACTCTTCGATTTGATAAAGCTAGTCTCTCTTTTAAAGTCTGTGTGTTTTAAAAATTCTGTTTAGAATCCAGTCCCATATTTTGAGATTACTATTTTCTTCCTGAGCAATCGGTCAGTAGCCTATCTGACTTTCTCTCTCTTCGGAGCAAAGGACGAAGATTAAACGCCCTGCTTTTCTGTGCAGAAATAGTAAGATTCTATTACAACCATGGATTATAGATCAATGTCTTTCAGAGATGTAAGAAATGATGAAGAAAGTACCTCTGAACCCGACTCTGTAAATAGTTTAGAATCTATGTTTTCCTTCAATAGGTCTCAGCGTATAAATCATGCTAGCATTGAAGAAGTAGAAACAAATCCTCAAGCAGCATGGAAACTACCTCCTATTTCCCCAAATCGTGTCTATCAAGACTTAAACATGTTTCATTTAAAAGCTGTGACTAGGGTTAATGTGAAAGAATTAGTAAGTGGCATACAACAGAATAGTGATATCAATCAAACTATTTCCCTTATAAATTCCAAAGAAATTCAAAAGGAAGCCAAAAGACATAGAACAAATTATCTCCATTTTGGATGCATCAGAGTTGGAATCAGTCCCCTAGTTCACAAAGGAATAGACTCTTATGTTTTGTGTACTGTAAGAGACCTTACCCATAACAAATTTACTGAGTCTTTGATTGGAGGAATAGTTGCCCCTTTGTCTAATGGACCTATTTATTTTGACTGCTATCCAAATTTTTCTATCTATACCTTTGATGAAAATATTGAATTTTTTTTTAAACTCCAGATTAGAACCACTGGGTTTGACATGTGTCCTACAAGAACGAATATATATGTCCAAGTAAGGGGATGTTTTAGGCACACAAATACCCTGTTTCCTGCAGTCTTACATACCCCTAGTAGAGAGTCTCAATCTAGTACTTTAGTAATAACTGACCCTCTAAATCAGAAAATGGAACACTGTCTGATAAAATGGGAAAACCTATCTTTTCCAACTGATTGGGTCATTGATACTCCTAGAGCACCAATTCCAAGAGCTATTACCTCTGCTCAAATAAAAGAAACCTCAAATTCTGCAGTCATCTCTTTTACCCAAAGAAACTTTACTAGACAGTCTTCTTGTACAAAACGTAATCTAAGTCCTTCATTCCCTTCCTCATCATTTTGTCTCCATGCCTCACTACAATCTATGGAAAACCAAGTTGGCCGAATCCCATTCACAGTAAAATGTTTTGATTGTGGAGAACTTATTACTTTGTCCACTCTTTCTGCATTTAAAGAAAATGAAAGAGTCCAATTTGAACACACAAACCATAATCCCAGGACAAACTTACCTCCACCAAGCTCTACTGCAAAAGATCAATGTCCTCATCCCCAATGTTCTAATATTCCTTTTCCCCATGACTCTCATGTCTTAACATTTCAAGATAATCCTTCCATAGAAATAGAGCAAAGGAGACAAGCATATCTTCCTCAAGACATGAGGAGACCATCAAATCCAGAAATTAAGAAATTTCTTTCATTATTGGGAGGATGCAGAAAAGATATAGTCAGAAAGGAATGGATGAAAGAAATGTTAAATTGGGATTTATTCACTCATCCCAAGGCAGGAGATTTTGTAAAGAAGACTCAAAATACAGAAAAACTAAGGTTAGCTGGTGAATGGAAAATTTTTATGGATTCTGAAGATTTGTACATTTCCTTCTGTGAGTGGAATTCCTTTTGTAAATATCCCAGGAAAATCTACTCAAGATCCTTATTTCCTCAAATAGTAAAACCTATTTATTGTCCGTTCCAGGCCCTTAGTATATCAGACCTTGGAAAAGAAATTAACCGGCTGAAGAAATCAATCAAGGACAAATCTATAGAAAAGAAGAAAGACCAAGAATAGAGTCTTCAGATTGAACATCAGAAATTCCATATTCTGATTAATCTAAAAATTCAAGGGATGCCTTTTAAGTTAAAAATGTTGATAGATACAGGATCAGACCTGAATATGTTGCACAAAGATGTTATTCTTGTATCTCTATGGCAAAAGACCCAAGCTTTGGTTGTCGGCCTAGGAAATATCCCGAATGATATTTCATTCCAAATTCCATAAGCAGTCTTGTGTTTCCAAGATTATTGCTTAAAAATGAAATTTCTTTTGGCTGATATTCCCATAGCTTGTATTCTTGGTAATCCTTTTCTAGCAGCAGTATCACCTCATGGGTCAACAATGGTTGCCCCAGATAAACCATGATACTTTATCAATATTCCCTCCCCAAAAGGAAAAATTGTAGTGAAACTTCCTTTTGTTTCCACTCCTAGGATGTCAGACATGGTGCAATTGTCTATAAGAAAAAGTCTGAAGATAGAAGAATTGAAGGATTTTCAATCAAGAATAAGAATAAAAGACCAGCTACAACAAAGACAAATACAATAAAAGATTTTGTTGCTACAACAAGAATTTATCAATACAGTCTGCTCAGATAATCCTACAACTTTTTGGAGACAGAAAAAACATGTAGTCTCTCTTCCCTACAAAGAGGAATATCAAGGAAAACCCTGTAAGAGTAGGGCTATACCCATGAATGCTTAATATCAGAAGCTATGCTCAGAAGAAATTCAGGGCCTACTTAGCAAAGATCTTATTAGAGAATCTACTAGTCCATGGAACTGTTATGGATTATATGTAAATAAACATTCTGAACAAATAAGAGGAGTTCCAAGACTAGTAGTAAACTATAATCCCTTGAATAAAGTATTAGCAGATGATACCTATCCAATTCCAAACAAGAGCATCTTGGTCACCAGAATTGCAGGAGCTAAGATCTTTTCTAAATTTGATCTAAAGTCAGGATTCTAGCAGGTAGCAATTAAAGAAGAAGATAAATTTAAAATAGCTTTCAATGTCCCTCCTAGACACTATGAGTGGAATGTCATGCCATTTGGGCTAAAAAATGCTCCAGCTAAATTCCATAGAGTAATGGATGATACCCTCAAGTCCTATTTTGGTTGGCTTATTGTATATATTGATGATATACTTGTATTTTCCTTACCCATAGAACAACATTTTAAGCATCTGAGGAAATTTCTCCAGGTTATAAAGCAAGCAGGCTTGGTCCTTTCTAAAAAGAAAATAGAACTTTTCAAAACTGAGATTAAATTTTTGGGCCATACCATTGATAATGGAAAACTAACTCTTCAAACTCATGCTGTAGAGTTTGCAAACAAATTTCCTGACAAGATTCTTGACAAAACTCAACTGCAAAGATTTCGGGGTAGCTTGAACTATATTAGCCATTTCTATAAGAAATGCGCTCAAAACAGAAAGTTGCTTAATGACAGACTAAAAAAGGACCCCAGTCCATGGACAGAAGCTCATACTCAAGCTGTGAGAAATATTAAAGCCAAAGCCAAGAATCTTCCTATTCTTCATATCTCTGATGATGAGCTTCCTAAAATTGTTGAAACAAATGCTAGTAATATTGGTTGGGGAGCAGTACTTATACAGGTAAGAGACAAAGGAAAAGAAGAGATTATTCAATTTTCTTCTGGTCTCTGGCAGGCAGTAGAAAAGAATTATTCTTCCTTAGAAAAAGAAATCAAGGCTGCCCTAAATGCTATACAAAAATTTGAAATTTATTTGATATATAAAAAGTTCTTATTAAGGACTGATGCAGCAACAATGAATAAAGTCCTTAACAAAGAATTGAAGTGTCCAGGTGACCCTAAGTTTTCTAGGTGGCAGGCTTTATTCAGTAATTTTGATTTTTCAATCGAACATATTAAAGGATCCCAAAATTTCATACCAGATTTTTTAAGCAGATAACATCTTCAAAGTTTTTGCTTACTAATCTCAGTTCAATTGAGAAATGGTATAGAAACAATAGTTGATATCCCTGATTCCTTAAATTGGGAATCCTATGCAACAGGTTGGGCACCACATTGGGAGCTAAGGAGTACAAAGATTTTATCCCAGACAACTCATCTGGCATATTCAGACATGGTACCTGAGGTAAGAGGAAGAAGAATTTCAAATGTTTTAGCCCCCATCATTTCAAGGACAAATGCAAAAGAAGTTGAGGTACAAAATGCCTTAACATAATTATTTCATGATATTATCTTAGTCTGGGATATAAGAGATAATATAGGACATAATCAACAATACTTTTGTCTAGATAGACCCAGATTATTATTTGATTGGCCTGAACGGAATCCAAACATTATTTTTTCAGAAACCAGTCATAACTATCATGAATATAAAGAATTATGGTGGGATTTCATTCAGCAAGAAGAATTCTTTACTCTAGTCAAGTTTGGAAATGTAAACACTGCCACATGTGGAAGGCCACCACTTTTGCTAGCAGACTGGTGGAAAGATTTTGGGCTAAACAAAGGAGCAATTGATCTTAGGATACTAAATTCATTCACTCCTTTATCATCAGTACAAGATATTTTCCGACAAGGACCAAATGATGGAGAAATATTGCATTCATTTATTATTAATCTTTATCAATGGGCTGTCAAGACAAAAAAAATTGTACAAATCCTTAATGGACAACCTTTCATAGCAAGAAAGATCTACACCAAATGTTGGGATACACTCAATTATCCCGAAAGATTTTCTGGATTCATTGAGAATGATTGAACAAAACCCCTAAGTCGGTTTCCGTGGGTTGACGTGACAAACTCCACAGTGTAAGCATGTGAATTCATGTCTAAATGGCCGACATAGGTGTCATTCGGGTTTAGTGGGTTACCGTAATCAATCTCCACTGTGTAATTATTGTCTTTGTGTAATAATGAGAATCTTGGAAACTCAGAGCACTTCTCCAACTTTTGGTGTGGTTTGACCCACATTTCCAAGATGCTCTACTCTTTGTCATATGATACTTTTCTTTATGTCATAAGTAATTGTCCTCTGGTTGGGGAATCTTGCACGACTACCATGTCAGAATGACTGTTCTAGTTTGCTTTCGGTAGATTTGAAATGAAGTTATGATTTGGTCGGGCGATCTTGCATGATCACCACCGCCAAATCCTTAAAGTAAAAGATTCAGTGGCAGACATGATAGGCCACTTGTCTATTCAAGTCTTGGCTTCATGATGACTCCTCCTTCACAAATTTAGATAAAGGAAGGATGAGAACTCATGCATTCGCAGTCGAGTCTAGAGTATTGTGAGTAAGTCAGTCTGATTCTCTAAGCTTCCCTTCTGTCTGAAGCTTCGTGTCTTTCTTGAGTGCAGAGTCTGTAATTAATTTTGAGAGCGAAGAGCATACTGCTCTAAGTCTGTAATCTGTGCATCTGGCACAAAGATTGTAATACCCGAGGATTGCTCTGATTGATATAAATCAAGTCTTCCGCTTATATGCATTCATCTCTGAAGTTTTTCTTATTGTCTCTGTAATATGCACACATTGTGATCTCGCTTATTTGCCTGTATTTGCAATCGATGTTCCTTGGTACTGTCTGATATAGTTCGCTCATCCAGATAATAAGGTTCACTAGTAGTTTGGTATAAAGAGATGACCGAGCACTGGTAGTAAGTCCCACGAAGGCAGAGGGCCCCTAAAGGGAAGTTGTAGGTGCGGAGGGTCTTGGAAAGCTGGCTATAGGGTTCATATAAAACTGCAAAAGCCTAGTGGACTCCAGGTGGTGGGGTTCATAGTTCGGACAGAGTAAAGCGGTTAACCCGACGATATTGGTTCTGTCGAGAGTAGCAAAAATCAGAAGACCAGATGGCGAGAGGAGATTGTGAATGAGACAAGAGTTCGATCAAGTCAAGCTTCATATCTCAAACAGAGGAGGCCTCTGATGGCTATTCGAGAGGATCATCTACAAAATGGTATCAAACTCTTCGATCTTATAAAGCTAGTTGCTCTTTTAAAGTTTGTGTGTTTTAAAAATTCTATTTAGAATCCAGTCCCATATTTTGAGATTACTAGTTTCTGCCTGAGCAGTGGGCCAGAAGCCTATCTGACATTCTCTCTCTCCGGAGGAGAGGACGAAGATTAAACGCCCTGCTTTTCTGTGCAGAAATAGTAAGATTCTATTACAACCATGGATTCTAGATCAATGTCTTTCAAAGATGTAAGAAATGCTGAAGAAATTACCTATGAACCCGACTCTGTAAATAGTTTAGAATCTATGTTTTCCTTCAATAGGTCTCAGAGTATAAATCATGCTAGCATTGAAGAAGTAGAAACAAATCCTCAAGCAGCATGGAAACTACCTCCTATTTCCCCAAGTCGTGTCTATCAAGACTTAAATATGTTTCATTTAAAAGTTGTGACCAGGGTTATTGTGAAAGAATCAGTAAGTAGGATACAACAGAATAGTGATATCAGTCAAACTATTTCCCTTATAAATGCCAAAGAAATTCAAAAGGAAGCCAAAAGACATAGAACAAATTATCTCCATTTTGGATGCATTAGAGTTGGAATCAGTCCCCTAGTTCACAAAGGAATAGACTCTTACGTTTTGTGTACTGTAAGAGACCTTACCCATAACAAATTTAGTGATTCTCTGATTGGAGGAATAGGTTCCCCTTTGTCTAATGGACCTTTTTAGTTTGACTGCTATCCAAATTTTCCTATCTATACCTTTGATGAAAATATTGAAAACATTTTGAAACTCCAGATTAGAACCACTGGGTTTGACATGTGTCCTACAAGAACGAATATATCTGTCCAAGTAAGGGGATGTTTTAGGCACATAAATACCCTGTTTCCTGCAGTCTTACATACCCCTAGTAGAGAGTCTCAATCTAGTACTTTAGTAATAACTGACCCTCTAAATCAGAAAATGGAACACTGTCTGATAAATTGGGAAAACCTATCTTTTCCAACTGATTGGGTCATTGATACTCCTAGAGCACCAATTCCAAGAGCTATTACCTCTGCTCAAATAAAAGAAACCTCAAATTCTACAGTCATCTCTTTTCCCCAAAGAAACTTTTCTAGACAGTCTTCTTGTACAAAAAGTAATCTAAGTCCTTCATTCCCTTCCTCATCATTTTGTCTCCATGCCTCACTACAATCTCTGGAAAACCAAGTTGGCCAAATCCCATTCAGAGTAAAATGTTTTGATTGTGGAGAACTTGTTACTTTGTCCACTCTTTCTGCATTTGAAGAAAATGAAAGAGTCCAATTTGAACACGCAAACCATAATCCTAGGACAAACTTACCTCCACCAAGCTCTATTGCAAAAGATCAATGCCCTCATCCCCAATGTTATGATATTCCTTTTCCCCATGACTCTCATGTCTTAACATTTCAAGATAATCCTTCCATAGAAATAGAGCAAAGGAGACAAGCATATCTTCCTCAAGACATGAGGAGACCATCAAATCCTGAAATTAAGAAATTTCTTTCATTATTAGGAGGATGCAGAAAAGATATAGTCAGAAAGGAATGGATGAAAGAAATGTTAAATTGGGATTTATTCACTCATCCCAAGGCAGAAGATTTTGCAAAGAAGACTCCAAATACAGAAAAACTAAGGTTAGCCGGTGAATGGAAAAATTTTATCGATTCTGAAGATTTGTACATTTCCTTCTATGAGTGGAATTCCTTTTGTAAATATCCCAGGAAAATCTACTCAAGATCCTTATTTCCTCAAACAACAAAACCTATTTGTTATCCGGTCTAGGCCCTTAGTATATCAGACCTTGGAAAAGAAATTAACCGGCTGAAGAAATCAATCAAGGACAACTCTATAGAAAAGAAGAAAGACCAAGAATAGAGTCTTCAGATTGAACATCAGAAATTCCATACTCTGATTAATCTAAAAATTCAAGGGATGCCTTTTAAGTTAAAAACATTGATAGATACAGGATCAGAACTGAATATGCTGCACAAAGATGTTATTCCTGTATCTCTATGGCAAAAGACCCAAGCTCTATTTGTCAGCCTAGGAAATATCCCGAATGATATTTCATTCCAAATTCCAGAAGCAGTCTTGTGTTTCCAAGATTATTGCTTAAAAATGAAATTTCTTTTGGCTGATATTCCCATAGCTTGTATTCTTGGCACTCCTTTTCTAGCAGCAGTATCACCTCATGGGTCAACAATGGTTGCTCCAAATAAACCAGGATACTTTATCAGTATTCCCTCCCCAAAAGGAAAAATTGTAGTGAAACTTCCTTTTGTTTCCACTCCTAGGATGTCAGACATGGTGCAATTGTCTATAAGAAAAAGTCTGAATATAGAAGAATTGAAGGATTTTCAATCAAGGATAAGAATAAAAGACCAGCTACAACAAAGACAAATACAATAAAAGATTTTGTTTCTACAACAAGAATTTATCAATACAGTCTGCTCAGATAATCCTACAGCTTTTTGGAGACAGAAAAAACATGTAGTCTCTCTTCCCTACAAAGAAGAATATCAAGGAAAACCCTATAAGAGTAGGGCTATACCCATGAATGTTGAATATCAGAAGCTATGCTCAGAATAAATTCAGGGCCTACTTAGCAAAGATCTTATTAGAGAATCTACTCGTCCATGGAACTGTTATGGATTTTATCTAAATAAACATTCTGAACAAATAAGAGGAGTTCCAAGACTAGTAGTAAACTATAAGACCTTGAATAAAGTATTAGCAGATGATACCTATCCAATTCCAAACAAGAGCAGCTTGGTCACCAGAATTGCAGGAGCTAATATATTTTCTAAATTTGATCTAAAGTCGGGATTCTGGTAGGTAGCAATTAAAGAAGAAGATAAATTTAAAACAACTTTCAATGTCCCTGCTGGACACTATGAGTGGAATGTCATGCCATTTAGGCTAAAAAATGCTCCAACTAAATTCCAGAGAGTAATGGATGATACCCTCAAGTCTTATTTTGATTGGATTATTGTATATATTGATGATATACTTGTATTTTCCTCATCCATAGAAAAACATTTTAAGCATCTGAGGAAATTTCTCCAGGTTATAAAGCAAGTAGGCTTGGTCCTTTCTAAAAAGAAAATAGAGCTTTTCAAAACTGAGGTTAAAGTTTTGGGCCATACCATTAATAATGGAAAACTAACTCTACAAACTCATGCTGTAGAGTTTGCAGACAAATTTCCTGACAAGATTCTTGACAAAACTCAGCTCCAAAGATTTCTGGGTAGCTTGAACTATATTAGCCATTTCTATAAGAAATGTGCTCAGGACAGAAAGTTGCTTAATGACAGACTAAAAAGGACCCCAGTCCATGGACAGAAGCTCATACTCAAGCAGTGAGAAATATTAAAGCCAAAGCCAAGAATCTTCCTATTCTACATATCTCTGATGATGAGCTTCCTAAAATTGTTGAAACAGATGCTAGTAATATTGGTTGGGGAGTAGTACTTAAACAGGTAAGAGACAAAGGAAAAGAAGAGATTATTCAATTTGCTTCTGGTCTCTCGCAGGCATCAGAAAAGAATTATTCTGCCTTAGAAAAAGAAATCAAGGCTGCCCTAAATGCTATACAATAATTTGAAATTTATTTGATATATAAAAAGTTCTTATTAAGGATTGATGCAACAACAATGAATAAAGTCCTTAACAAAGAATTGAAGTCTCCAGGTGACTCTAAGTTTGCTAGGTGGCAGGATTTATTCAGTAATTTTGATTTTTCAATCGAACATATTAAAGGATCCCAAAATTCTATACCAGATTTTTTAAGCAGAGAACATCTTCAAAGTTTCTACTTACTAATATCAGTTCAATTGAGAAATGGTATAGAAACAGTAGTTGATATCCCTGATTCCTTAAATTGGGAATCCTATGCAACAGGTTGGGCACCACATTGGGAGATAAGGAGTACAAAGATTTTATCCCAGACAACTCATCTGGCATATTCAAACTTGGTACCTGAGGTAAGAGGAAGAAGAATTTCAAATGTTTTAGCCCCCATCATTTCAAGGACAAATGCAAAAGTAGTTGAGGCACAAAATGCCTTAAAATAATTATTTCATGATATTATCTTAGTCTGGGATATAAGAGATAATATGGGACATAATCAACAATACTTTTGTCTAGATAGACCCAGATTATTATTTGGCTGGCCTGAACGGAATCCAAACATTATTTTTCCAGAAACCAGTCATAACTATCATGAATATAAAGAATTATGGTGGGATTTCATTCAGCAAGAAGAATTCTTTACTCTAGTCAAGTTTGGAATTGTAAATGCTGCCACATGTGGAAGGCCACCACTTTGGCTAGCAGACTAGTGGAAAGATTTTGGGCTAAACAAAGGAGCAATTGATCTCAGGATACTAAATTCATTCACTCCTTTATCATCAGTACAAGATATTTTCCAACAAGGACCAAATGATGGAGAACTATTGCGTTCATTTATTCTTAATCATTATCAATGGGCTCTCAAGACAAAAGCAATTGTACAAATCCTTAATGGACAGCCTTTCATAGCAAGAAATATCTACACCAAATGTTGGGATACACTCAATTATCCCGAAAGATTTTCTGGATTCATTGAGAATGGTTGAACAAAACCCCTAATTCGGTTTCCGTGGGTTGATGTGACAAACTCCACAGTGTAACCATGTGAGTTCATGTCTAAATGGCCGACAATGGTGTCATTCAGGTTTAGTGGGTTACCGTAATCAATCTCCACTGTGTAATTATTGTCTTTGTGTAATAATGAGAATCTTGGAAACTCGGAGAACTTCTCCGACTTTTGGTGTCGTTTGACCCACATTTCCAAGATGCTCTACTGCTTTTCATATGATACTTTGCTTTATGTCAGAAGTAATTATCCTCTGGTCGGGGAATCTTGCACGACTACCCCGTCAGAATGACTCTTCTAGTTTGTTTTCGGTAGATTTGAAATAAAGTTATGATTTGGTCGGACGATCTTGCATGATCACCACCGCCATATCCTTAAAGTAAAAGATTCAGTGGCAAACATGATAGGCCACTTGTCTATTCAAGTCTTGGCTTCATGATGACTCCTCCTTCACAAATTTGTATAAAGGAAGGATGAGAACTCATGCATTCGCAGTCGAGTCTAGAGTATTGTGAGTAAGTCAGTCTGAGTCTCTAAGCTTCCCTTCTGTCTAAAGCTTCGTGTCTTTCTTGAGTGCAGAGTTTGTAATTAAGTTTGAGAGCGAAGAGCATACTTCTCTGAGTCTGTAATCTGTGCATCTGGAACAAAGATTGTAATACCTGAGGATTGCTTTGATTAATATAAATCAAGTCTTCCGCTTATATGCATTCATCTCTGAAGTTTTTCTTATTGTCTCTGTAATATGTGCACATTGTGATCTCGCTTATTTGCCTGTATTTGCAATCGATGTTCCTTGGTACTGTCTGATATAGTTCGCTCATCCAGATAATAAGGTTCATTGGAAGTCTGGTATAAAGAGATGATCGAGCACTGGTAGTAAGTCCCGCGAAGGCAGAGGGCCGCTAAAGGGCAGTTGTAGGTGCAGAGGGTCTTGGAAAGACGGCTATAGGGTTCATATAAAACTACAAAAGGCTGGTGGACTACAGGTGGTGGGGTTCATAGTTCAGACAGAGTAAAGCAATTAACCCGACGATATTGGTTCTGTTGAGAGTAGCATAAATCAGAAGACCAAATGGCGAGAGGAGATGGCGCATGAGACAAGAGTTCGATCAAGTCAAGCTTCATACCTCTAACAGAGGAGGCCTCTGACGGCTGTTCGAGAGGATCAGCTACAAAATGGTATCAGAGCCATGACCTCATTTTTCTCCCGGGTATGATATCAGACTCTTCGATCTGATAAAGCTAGTCGCTCTTTTAAAGTCTGTGTGTTTTAAAAAATTTGTTTAGAATCCAGTCCCATATTTTGAGATTACTAGTTTCTGCCTGAGCAGTCGGCCAGGAGCCTATCTGACATTCTCTCTCTCCGGAGGAGAGGACGAAGATTAAACGCCCTGCTTTTCTGTGCAGAAATAGTAAGATTCTATTACAACCATGGATTCTAGATCAATGTCTTTAAGAGATGTAAGAAATGTTGAAGAAAGTACCTCTGAACCCGACTCTGTAAATAGTTTAGAATCTATGTTTTCCTTCAATAGGTCTCAGAGTATAAATCATGCTAGCATTGAAGAAGTAGAAACAAATCCTCAAGCAGCATGGAAACTCCCCCCTTTTTCCCCAAGTCATGTCTATCAAGACTTAAATATGTTCCATCTAAAAGTTGTAACCAAGGTAATTGTGAAAGAATTAGTGAGAAGGATACAACAGAATAGTGACATCAGTCAAAGTATCTCCCTCATCAATGCCAAAGAAATCCAAAAAGAAGCCAAAAGACATAGAACAAATTATCTCCATTTTGGATGCATCAGAGTTGGAATCAGTCCCCTAGTCCATAAAGGAATAGACTCTTACATTCTATGTACTGTAAGAGATCTTACCCATAAAAAATTTACTGATTCTCTGATTGGAGGATTAGTCGCCCCTCTTTCTAATGGGCCTGTTTATTTTAATTGTTATCCAAATTTCTCCATATATACTTTTGATGAAAACATTGAGAATATCTTGAAACTCCAGATAAGAACGAGGGTTTGACATGTGTCCTACAAGAACGAATATATATGTCCAAGTAAGGGGATGTTTTAGGCACACAAATACCCTGTTTCCTGCAGTCTTACATACCCCTAGTAGAGAGTCTCAATCTAGTACTTTAGTAATAACTGACCCTCTAAATCAGAAAATGGAACACTGTCTGATAAAATGGGAAAACCTATATTTTCCAACTAATTGGGTCATTGATACTCCTAGAGCACCAATTCCAAGAGCTATTACCTCTGCTCAAATAAAAGAAACCTCAAATTCTGCAGTCATCTCTTTTCCCCAAAGAAATTTTTCTAGACAGTCTTCTTGTACAAAAAGTAACTAAGTCCTTCATTCCCTTCTTCATCATTTTGTCTCCATGCCTCACTACAATCTCTGGCAAACCAAGTTGGCCAAATCCCATTCACAGTAAAATGTTTTGATTGTGGAGAACTTTGTCCACTCTTTCTGCATTTAAAGAAAATGAAACAGTCCAATTTGAACACGCAAACCATAATCCTAGGACAAACTTACCTCCACCAAGCTCTACTGCAAAAGATCAATGCCCTCATCCCCAATGTTCTGATACTAATTTTCCCCATGACTCTCATGTCTTAACATTTCAAGATAATCCTTCCATAGAAATAGAGCAAAGGAGACAAGCATATCTTCCTCAAGATATGAGGAGACCATCAAATCCTGAAATTAAGAAATTTCTTTCATTATTAGGAAGATGCAGACAAGATATAGTCAGAAAGGAATGGATGAAAGAAATGTTAAATTGGGATTTATTCACTCATCCCAAGGCAAAAGATTTTCCAAAGAAGACTCCAAATACAGAAAAACTAAGGTTAGTCGGTGAATGGAAAAATTTTATGGATTCTGAAGATTTGTACATTTCCTTCTATGAGTGGAATTCCTTTTGTAAATATCCCAGGAAAATCTACTCAAGATCCTTATTTCCTAAAACAACAAAACCTATTTGTTGTCCGGTCCAAGCCCTTAGTATATCAGATCTTGGAAAAGAGATTAACCGACAGAAGAAATCAATCAAGGACAACTCTATAGAAAAGAAGAAAGACCAAGAACAGAGTCTTCAGATTGAACATCAGAAATTCCATATTCCGATTAATCTAAAAATTCAAGGGATGCCTTTTAAGTTAAAAACGTTGATAGATACAGGATCAGGCCTGAATATGTTGCACAAAGATGTTATTCCTGTATCTCTATGGAAAAAGACCCAAGCTCCGGTTGTCGGCCTAGGAAATATCCCGAATGATATTTCATTCCAAATTCCAGAAGGAGTCTTGTGTTTCCAAGATTATTTCTTAAAAATGAAATTTCTTTTGGTTGATATTCCCATAGCTTGTATTCTTGGCACTCCTTTTCTGGCAACACTATCACCTCATGGGTCAAAAATGGTTGCTCCAAATAAACCAGGATACTTTATCAGTATTCCCTCCCCAAAAGGAAAAATTGTAGTGAAACTTCCTTTTGTTTCCACTCCTAGGATGTCAGACATGGTGCAATTGTCTATAAGAAAAAGTGATCTGAAGATAGAAGTCATACATGGTGCAATTGTCTATAAGAAAAAAAAAAGGATCTCAAGATGAAGAATTGAAGGATTTCAAACTCATGATAAAGAAACAAAAAAGAATCAACAAAGTTACAAAATACAAAGAAATACTTTGCTGCTTACAAATAAGAATTTCTATCAATGAAATTTTAGACAATCCTACCCTTTTTGGAGACGTAAAACACAGTCTCTCTTCCCACAAAGAAGAATATCGAGAAAACCTCAGAAGAGAGGGGATGCACCCATGAATATCATAAGTTATGCCTTTAAGAAATTGTGTAATCACTAAAGCAAAGATCTTATTAGAGAGTCTACTAGTCCATGGAACTGTTAATGATTTTATGTGAATAAACATTCAGAACAAAAAAAGAGCTGTTAATTAGTAGTAAAACTATAAAGCCCCTGAGAATAAAGTAGTATTAGTACATGATACCCATCCAATTCCAAACAAGAGCAAATTTCTAATGTGAATTGAAGGGAGCTGCAGATCTTTTTTCTAAATTTGATCTAAAGCCTTCCTCGTGGATTCGGGCAGTAAATTAAAGAAGAAGACTTAAAATGTTTTCAAATGTCCCTCACACACTATGAGGAATGTCATGCCATCAGCCAAAATGTTCCAAACCAAATTCCGCAGAGAAATGGATGATAACTCTATCCCATTTGATTGGCTTATTGTATATGCCTGATGATATACTGCGGCCTTCCATCCAGCTAGAACAACATTTTAAGCATCCGGTGGAAATTTCTCTAAAGGTGCCAAGCAGGCTGGTCCTTTCAATAGAAAAGCTAGAACTTTTCAAACCGAGATTAAATTTTGAATATACCATTGATAATGGAGAAATGCAACTCTACAACCGTAAAGTTTGGTGTATACAAAATTACAAGACTCTTTGACAAAAACTACCCAAAGATTTATGTGCTTCTGAAATCATTATATCTTCTATAAGAAATGCACCAAGTACATAAACTGCTTAACGATGTACCAAAAGGACCTCGGGGCCCACATGGACGTAGTTTTTCCATACTCGCTATAGCCACAGCCGCTAAAGCCAAGAATCTTCCTATTCTTCATATCTCTCATGATGAGCTTCCTAAAATTAAGAAAATGGGAGCAAGTAATATATTATTGGGGAATGACTTAAATGTAAAAACAAAGGGAAAGAAGAGATTATCCAATTTGTTTCTAGTCTTTGAAGATAGTAAAAATAATTATTCTCATTTCAAAAGAAAATCAAGGTCAAATGCCAAAAATTCATGGAATTTTATTTTGATATATGTAAAAAGTTCTTATTAAGGGACCTGAAGTGTGTTGTTAATGAATACAAAATTCCTAAACAAGAATTCGAAACTCCGTGATATTACTATAGTATGCCTTTGGTCTAATAATTTTATTTAACCAACATATTAAAGGATCCAAAAATTCCATCATATATTTTTTAAGAAAGAGAAATCATCTCTGCAAAGTTTCTCGCTGGATTTAATCAGCTTTAATTTTGAGAATGGTATAGAAACCGTGAATTGATATCCCAATTCCAAATTAGGGGAATCCTATGCAAACCAAGTACCCACATTGGGAGCTATGAGCGCCAGATTTTATCCTGCATACAATCATCCGTGAGATTCAAATCCAGTTCTGTTGGTATAGCATAATCGTAAATGTTTTAGCCTCATCACTCTGTTGACAAATGTAAAGCAAAGCTTGAGGGCAAAATGCCTTTAACATAATTATTTCACATATCTTAGTATGGGATAAAGGAGATGTTAAGTAGTAATATAATCAATACACTTTGACCAGATAGACCCTAAGGCTATCTGAATCGGCCTGAACGGAATCCAAACATTATTTTTCCAGAAACCAGTCATAACTATCATGAATACAAAGAATTATGGTGGAATTTCATTCAACAAGAAGAATTCCTCACTCTAGCCAAGTTTGGAAATGTTAACATCAGCCATTACATGTGAAGTGCCTACCACTTGGCTAGCGTGACCTGTGGAAAGATTTTATTCCATGTCTCACTCTACAATCTCCTCGTAAAACCAAGTTGACAAACTCATCTGCCAGAAAAATGTTTTGATTGTGGATAACTTATTACTTTGTCCACTCTTTCTGCATTTAAAGAAAATGAAAGAGTCCAATTCGAACACACAAACCACAATCCTAGGACAAACTTACCTCCACCAAGCTCTACTGCAAAAGATCAATTCCCTCATCCCCAATGTTCTAATATTCCTTTTCCCCATGACTCCCATGTCCTAGTTATAAAAACAACTCCTTGTACAGAAATAAATAGAAGATGGAAAGCCTGTATCCCTGAAGATATCAGAAAACCATCTGCTCCAGAAATCAAAAAAAATCTTCTTCTTTCTAAAGGATGCATCAGAGATACAGTCAAATCAGAATGGATGAAAGAAATGTTAAATTGGGATTTATTCACTCATCCCAAGTCAGAAGATTTTGCAAAGAAGACTCCAAAATAAAACTAAGGCAGTTTGAATGAAAAAATTTTATATGGATCAAGATCGAGCATTTCCTCTATGAGTGGAATTCCTTTGTAAATATCCCAGAAAATTCCACTAAGATCCTTATATACCAAAACAACAAACCCATTTGTTGTCCGATCCAAAATTCTTAGTATTAGATCTAAAATAAATTAACTCCAAGGAATAAATCAATCAAGGACAACCTATGAAAAGAAGAAAGATTCAAGAACAAGTTCTCCAGGATTGAACATCGTGAATTCCATATTCGATTAACTTAAAAATTCAAGGGGATGCATTTGGTTAAAATGTTGATAGATACAGATATTCAAATTAATATGTTGTACAAAGATACATTATTCCCCTGGGATCTCTATGGAAAGACCCAAGTCTGTCGGGCCTAGGAAATAACTCCAATGATATTTCATTCCAAATCTGCAAGGCCTTTGTGTGTCAAAGAGATTATTTCTTAAAAATGAAATTTCTTTTGGTTGATATTCCCATAGCTTGTATTCTTGGCACTCCTTTTCTGGCAACACTATCACCTCATGGGTCAAAAATGGTTGCTCCAAATAAACCAGGATACTTTATCAGTATTCCCTACCCAAAAGGAAAAATTGTAGTGAAACTTCCTTTTGTTTCCACTCCTAGGATGTCAGACATGGTGCAATTGTCTATAAGAAAAAGTGATCTGAAGATAGAAGAATTGAAGGATTTTCAATCAAGGATAAGAATAAAAGACCAGCTACAACAAAGACAAATACAAGAAAAGATTTTGTTGCTACAACAAGAATTTATCAATACAGTCTGCTTAGATAATCCTACAGCCTTTTGGAGACAGAAAAAACATGTAGTCTCTCTTCCCTACAAAGAAGAATATCGAGGAAAACCCTGTAAGAGTAGGGATATACCCATGAATGCTGAATATCAGAAGCTATTCTTAGAAGAAATTCAGGGCCTACTTAGCAAAGATCTTATTAGAGAATCTACTAGTCCATGGAACTGTTATGGATTTTATGTAAATAAACATTCTGAACAAATAAGAGGAGTTACAAGACTAGTAGTAAACTATAAGCCCTTGAATAAAGTATTAGCAGATGATACCTATCCAATTCCAAACAAGAGCAACTTGGTCACCAGAATTGCAGGAGCTAAGATCTTTTCTAAATTTGATCTAAAGTCATGATTCTGGCAGGGAGCAATTAAAGAAGAAGATAAATTTAAAACAACTTTCAATGTCTCTGCTGGACACTATGAGTGGAATGTCATGCCATTTGGGCTAAAAAATGCTCCAGCTAAATTCTAGAGAGTAATGGATGATACCCTGAAGTCCTATTTTGGTTGGCTTATTGTATATATTGATGATATACTTGTATTTTCCTCATCCATAGAACAACATTTTAAGCATCTGAGGAAATTTCTCCAGGTTATAAAGCAAGCAGGCTTGGTCCTTTCTAAAAAGAAAATAGAACTTTTCAAAACTGAGATTAAATTTTTGGGCCATACCATTGATAATGGAAAATTAACTCTACAAACTCATGCTTTAGAGTTTGCAGACAAATTTCCTGACAAGATTCTTGACAAAACTCAGCTCCAAAGATTTATGGGTAGCTTGAACTATATTAGCCATTTCTATAAGAAATGCGCTCAAGACAGAAAGTTGCTTAATGACAGACTAAAAAAGGACCCCAGTCCATGGATAGAAGCTCATACTCAAGCAGTGAGAAATATTAAAGCCAAAGCCAAGAATCTTCATATTCTTCATATCTCTGATGATGAGCTTCCTAAAATTGTTGAAACAGATGCTAGTAATATTGGTTTGGGAGCAGTACTTAAACAGGTAAGAGACAAAGGCAAAGAAGAGATTATCCAATTTGCTTCTGGTCTCTGGCAGGCAGCAGAAAATAATTATTCTGCCTTAGAAAAAGAAATCAAGGCTGCCCTAAATGCTATACAAAAATTTGAAATTTATTTGATATATACAAAGTTCTTATTAAAGACTGATGCAACAACAATGAATAAAGTCCTTAACAAAGAATTGAAGTCTCCAGGTGACTCTAAGTTTGCTAGGTGGCAGGCTTTATTCAGTAATTTTGATTTTTCAATCGAACATATTAAAGGATCCCAAAATTCCATACCAGATTTTTTAAGCAGAGAACATCTTCAAAGTTTCTGCTTACTAATCTCAGTTCAATTGAGAAATGGTATAGAAAGACTAATTGATATCCCTAATTCCTTAAATTGGGAATCCTATGCAACAGATTGGGCACCACATTGGGAGCTAAGGAGTACAAAGATTTTATCCCAGACAACTCATCTGGCATATTCAAACTTGGTACCTGAGGTAAGAGGAAGAAGAATTTCAAATGTTTTAGCCCCCATCGTTTCAAGGACAAATGCAAAAGCAGTTGAGGCACAAAATGCCTTAACATAATTATTTCATGATATTATCTTAGTCTGGGATATAAGAGATAATATGGGACATAATCAACAATACTTTTGTCTAGATAGACCCAGATTATTATTTGACTGGCCTGAACGGAATCCAAACATTATTTTTCCAGAAACCAGTCATAACTATCATGAATATAAAGAATTATGGTGGGATTTCATTCAGCAAGAAGAATTTTTTACTCTAGTCAAGTTTGGAAATGTAAATACTGCCACATGTGGAAGGCCACCACTTTGGCTAGCAGACTGGTGGAAAGATTTTGGGCTAAACAAAGGAGCAATTGATCCCAGGATACTAAATTCATTCACTCCTTTATCATCAGTACAGGATCTTTTTCGACAAGGACCAAATGATGGAGAACTATTGCGTTCATTTATTCTTAATCATTATCAATGGGCTGTCAAGACAAAAACAATTGTACAAATCCTTAATGGACAACCGTTCATAGCAAGAAAGATCTACACCAAATGTTGGGATACACTCAATTATCCCGAAAGATTTTCTGGATTCATTGAGAATGATTGAACAAAACCCCTAAGTCAGTTTCCGTGGGTTGACGTGACAAACTCCACAGTGTAACCATGTGAATTCATGTCTAAATGGCTGACAGTGGTGTCATTCGGGTTTAGTGGGTTACCGTAATCAATCTCCACTGTGTAATTATTGTCTTTGTGTAATAATGAGAATCTTGGAAACTCGAAGCACTTCTCCGACTTTTGGTGCGGTTTGACCCACATTTCCAAGATGCTCTACTGTTTATCATATGATACTTTGCTTTATGTCATAAGTAATTGTCCTTTGGTCGGGGAATCTTGCACGACTACCCCGTCAGAATGACTGTTCTAGTCTGCTTTCGGTAGATTTGAAATAAAGTTATGATTTGGTCGGATGATCGTGACTGATCACCATCGCCAAATCCTTAAAGTAAAAGATTCAGTAGCAGACATGATAGGCCACTTGTCTATTCAAGTCTTGGCTTCATGATGACTCCTCCTTCACAAATTTGTATAAAGGAAGGATGAGAACTCAGGCATTCGCAGTCGAGTCTAGAGTATTGTGAGTAAGTCAATCTGAGTATCTAAGCTTCCCTTCTGTCTAAAGCTTCGTGTCTTTCTTGAGTGCAGAGTTTGTAATTAAGTTTGAGAGCGAAGAGCATACTGCTCTGAGTCTGTAATCTGTGTATCTGGCACAAAGATTGTAATACCCGAGGATTGCTCTGATTAATATAAATCAAGTCTTCCGCTTATATGCATTCATCTCTGAAGTTTTTCTTATTGTCTCTGTAATATTCGCACATTGTGATCTCACTTATTTGCCTGTATTTGCAATCGATGTTCCTTGGTACTGTCTGATATAGTTCGCTCATCCAGATAATAAGGTTCACTGGTAGTCTAGTATAAAGAGACGATCGAGCACTGGTAGTAAGTCCCGCGAAGGCAGAGGGCCGCTAAAGGACAGTTGTAGGTGCAGAGGGTCTTGGAAAGCCGGCTATAGGGTTCATATAAAACTGCAAAAGCCCGGTGGACTCCAGGTGGTGGGGTTCATAGTTCAGACAGAGTAAAGCGGTTAACCCGACAATATTGGTTCTGTCGAGAGTAGCAGAAATCAGAAGACCAGATGGCGAGAGGAAATTGCGCATGAGACAAGAGTTCGATCAAGTCAAGCTTCATATCTCTGACAGAGGAGGCCTCTGACGGCTGTTCGAGAGGATCGACAACAAAATGGGCATTTATGATCCATTAAAAGCAATCTCGCTGCCATTATCAAGATTTTGCCCATGTGAACAGATGATGGAGTTCATTGATGCTTGTACTACCTGATCACGAACAACTCTTGAGAACTTATGGGTTCTCATGGCCTTTGGAGTTGCTTCCATTACATTGCATGACAGGGTGGATTTTTAATGGTGGAAACCCTATATGTTAGCGAAATTCAAACTGGTCTTCATAATATATTACATACAGGGCATGCTATCCATGTAATGCTTTGCTCTTTCCTTATAAACAATATAAGAAGATCGATGAGCTGTCAATTCATAACGCATAGAAAAAGCAACCTGGGATCCACTCGACAATCAATCATGTTCAATAAATCGGAGTGACCTGTTTAAGCTAATATAAAAAGTGCAGATGAAAGGGAACTCGAAGGCAAATTAAAAGATACAGATCAAAATCTTTAAATTGAAATTGAGAATCAAATAAATAAAAGTATATGGGCCTAAACTAACCATGGAGAAAGATATTCTTATTATTAATATTATTAAAATATTTTCTCAGCTGCACAAAATGACACCAAATGTCAGAAGCTTTGAATGGGAAGATATTATTTTAAGCTTTGAATGACACCAAATATTTTCTTTATTTTAAATTAGCAAACAAAATTTCTTCCTAATGTTTTAGAATATGTTTATTTTATTTTTTACTCTCATGTTTTCTTTATTTTAAATTAGCAAAAAAAAATTTGCATGTTTTATAATATATTTATTTTTATTTTTTAATCATTAAAATTGGTAGATATGTCAATTTTCACCCAGGAGATTCAGGATTAACTAGAAAAGACTCTTTCTATAAATTTGGGCCTAATGCAAATATCCACCAACCACCCTAAGCAAATAAACCAAGTTTACATCATGAACAAGATCTTTTAGGACGAAATAAAACCTCTTCCATAATAATCTTCCCTTCCAAATTTAGTGTTTTAGACAAAAAATGGGCTTGAATCAGGCCAAATTTTCAGGAGAAAACTGAGTTTCACATGGATCAATGTTCCATGCATTTCAGAACCTTATCCCAAGAGTTATGCATCATTTGAAACCAATCCAGAACTCAAGTACTCAAAAAATGGATCAAAATTCTAAATTACCCGAAAATTAAAAAACAGACAGTCAAAAAATCAAAAAACCTGCAGGAGAAAATTCTGAATTGAACAAAAATTAAAAACAAACAATAAAAAAAAACCTGCAGGAGAGGGAAGATTGCTCCGAGTTAGCCCACTCCGTTTATTACTGAGAAGATTGCTCCGAATTAGCCCACTCCGTTTATTACTCTAGTGAAAAACATTGTCAATAGCCTGCCATCTATAACTTGTGGTAGTTATCCGTATCTTGCCATTCTTATGGTGGCATATTCGGGTATTTCCTAAAATGGCCTTTGAAGAACCCCAAACGCCATAAAAGACGATCTGTCCATGGCCCACAATTTCTGTACTCGACCATTCGATCAAATGAAAGTCTACTTGGGGTAGTTATGCCAAAAATGGCGAGGAAACATGCCTCGAGGTGTGGATAATTTGCTCTTTACGTAACTTTGAACGACGGCTTCCTGACCTCAGTGGGGGTCATTCATATCTGTAAACCCCACCAGGGAGTTCATATCCATGTCCTCGACGTTTTGTTTGTGATGTCGAAATGCCTTATAAGGAATGAATGCCCAACCTTTCAAGAGACCGACGAGAATGTTTGATCCATTTTTGAAATGATAGAATTTCATTTTCATATGATCTGAAATCTGTTGGATTCTGCAGCTATTGATCGCAAGTTCGATCCTCTCCTCGTTACAATCCACAGTCGTGGAGAATATATGCATGATGTCCATCACCTTCTACAGTTTTTAGTGCCTGGTGCTAAAGATAACGAGAGTTTCACAGCACTGGGAAATATTATTCAGTGAGGAATGGATGCCAATGTGGATATCGACCACGAGAAAAATTCAGAGGTGCTGGAACAAGGCTTACGCGAGACTTTAATAAAACAAAGACGTGGGAAACGTATTGCGTCTACTGCATATCCCGGTTCTCAGACAGCTCTTGTTGGATCACAGCTCTCTCCCCTAGAGAGTTTGGATTATGAGTGAGAATCCATTTTATCTCTTCTCTGAACTTGATCCAAAATTACACTCTTTTGCTTTGTGTATATTCATAATTTCAATTGCAGTGTTTTTTTTGTGTATGAATGTGCAGGATTATAGAAAATGACTTGTTCAAGCAGGACTGGAGATCCAGAACAAAGGTAGAAATATTTCAGTACATATTGCTCAAATGGGCATTGGCCTTTCTGATTGGCCTATGCGTTGGCCTCATTGCAGCCTTTGTCAACCTTGCAGTAGAGAACATTGCAGGGTTTAAACTGCTTATTGCCTCTAGATTGATACTGCAGAACAGGTATTAATTCTCTTTAATTTATGAAGCTTCACCCTGGTTCTATGGGTTTGTGCTAGTGTCCATATTCAATACATCGTTAGACAGAATTGATGGATCACTCCCATTTCGCTTTTCCTGTATTGATCAATTCATTTGTTTATCATTAATCCAGACAAAGAAGCTGTATTAGTTTGTTTTGAATTTCTGCCATATTAGAATTGATTAATTCAATTCAGAAAAACATTTATTGGGAGGTGTTGGTGCAGAGTGTAGTGCATGATTGGAGTGTTCAATTTTATTGTTTTGACAATTGGTTGAAATGTGTTGAACTGCAGGTATATATTAGCCTTTTCAATGTTCACGGGTGCTAATCTAGCACTAACTTTATTGGCAGCAGCGCTTACTGCTTATATTGCACCAACAGCAGCAGGGGCTGGTGTGCCGGAAATCAAGGCTTATCTGAATGGGGTGGATCTGCCAGGATTTTTAGGTCTAAACACGCTTTTTGTTAAGGTATATGCATATCAGGCACAAGTAAATTCCCATAAATAGGCCTCTGCATGATTATGCCAAAGTGGAGCCCTGTATTCAAGGCCCCATAAAAAATCCAACTAAATTCTGGGAGCTTTTATCTAATGAGTCTCTGGAAAATGTTAAAAATAATAGCTGCTATGCTTTTCATTGGCTACACATCTGAATTCTGGAATGTGACCCATTTTGGGTTTCATTTGTTTGCTAATGGGTGGTATAATTTGGGTGTGTGCAGGTATTTGGCAGTATATGTGCTGTGTCTGCTGGATTGGATCTGGGGAAGGAAGGTCCCCTGATACACACTGGGTCTTGCATAGCATCTCTTCTGGGGCAGGGTGGTTCAAGGCGTTATCATCTAACATGGAGATGGCTGAGGTACTTCAAAAATGACCGAGATAGGCGTGATCTCATCACCTGTGGTGCTGCAGCCGGTGTGGCTGCAGCATTCCGTGCACCGATTGGTGGTGTGCTCTTTGCACTAGAAGAAATAGCAACATGGTATTTAAACAGTTCCTTTGCTATTCACACTGTTGTTGGAAATATGTTTAAGCATCCTTATTACATTTACAAGTTACAAGACATCAGGGTTTCACCTTCTGCATATCTGTCAGATAAGGATGTGACCTGCATTCAGGTAGTATAAACCACGGATTATGCATATGGTGAAAAACATTATTATGGCTCCTAGCACAGAAGACAGTGCACATGTAGTTTGTGGTTTGATATCAGTGAAAGAATGCTTTCAAAAGAAAAAGAGTGAGATATGGTGGTTCTGAATGCTTTTTCAGGTGGCGCAGTGCTCTTCTTTGGAGGACATTCTTCACCACAGCAATAGTTGCAGTGGTGCTGAAGGGATTCATAAATTATTGTGAAAATGGAAACTGTGGCCTCTTTGGAAATGGTGGCCTGATCATGTTTGATGTCAGTGCTGTGTCGATCACATATAGAGCTGTTGATCTGCTTCCAGTGGTGATACTTGGAGTTATTGGGGGAGTAGTGGGAGCTGTCTATAACTACCTTCTTGAGAAGACTCTGAGGCTCTATGCCCTCATCAATCAGTATGTATATTTAGACACCGTGATTGTTTTAAGAGTGTTAGACCATTTTTCGAATTTGCAAAAATTTTGTGGAGTTTGTACGCAGAGTGTTCATGAGTGGCATGGGTATGTGTGATTGATACAGGAAGGGACCTATATTCAAAATGCTTCTTGCCTGTGCTGTCTCCATCTTTACATCTTGTTGCATTTTTGGACTTCCATGGCTTGCAAAATGCACACCCTGTCCTGAGGGGGCAATGCTCAATGAAGAATGTCCTAGCACTGATAGCAAAGGAAACTTCAAGCGATTCCATTGTCCAGCAGGTTACTACAACGACCTTGCAAGCTTGATTTTCAACACAAATGATGGTGCTGTTAAAAGCCTCTTCAGCTCTTCCACAGGAAATGAGTTTCGTCAATCATCACTCATGCTTTACTTTGTTGCTATTTTTACATTGGGGTTGGTAACATATGGACTTGCACTTCCATCGGGTCTGTTCATACCAGTAATTTTGATAGGTTCTGCATATGGCCGTTCTGTGGGGCAGCTGATTGCATCCGTCACAGGGATTGATCAGGGGCTTTGCGCTGTGCTCGGTGCAGCCTCTTTACTCGGGGGCTCAATGAGGATGACAGTTTCACTGTGTGTTATCCTTTTGGAGCTAACAAATAACTTGTCATTGCTCCCTTTTATTATGTTGGTCCTGTTAATATCAAAGACAACAGCTGATTGCTTCAACGTCAGCGTGTATGATGCGATTGTGCACTTGAAGGGGCTGCCATTCCTGGAAGGACATTCTGAACCATATATGAGAAACCTGACTGCCGCTGATGTTGTTACAGGCCCACTCTTAACCTTTTCTGGAATAGAGAAAGTTGGAAACATTGTACAGATTTTGATGAATACTAATCACAATGGCTTCCCAGTCATAGATGAACCTCTATCAGAAAAACCAGTCTTGTATGGCCTTATCCTTAGGTCACATTTGTTGGTTTTGCTGAAGAGGAAAGAGTTTCAGCTTTCACAAACTGTTGTTTCTGCAGACATAAGGCAGAAGTTTTCTTCTGGGGACTTTGCAAAACAAGGTTCAGGAAGAGGTCTCAAGATTGAAGACATAGACATAAATGTGGAGGAAGAGGAAATGTATATTGATTTACATCCATTCTGCAATACCTCACCATCCACTGTTATGGAGAACTCGTCATTGACAAAGGCATTTTTCCTTTTCCGGCATCTAGGCTTGAGGCATCTCTGCGTGGTGCCTAAAGAAGCAGGGGTAAGTGTTTCATCTTTCACATATTCTAGCCATCTTTTACAGTAACACCATTGTATAGTTTAATTACATCTGTATGTAGGACCCCCATACTGGCACACACTAAGCATCATTGGCATCTTTGGGTTTGAATTCATACACTGCAATTCTGTCAATGTTCTTTCACATTTGGACATTCTGTAGTGGTTCTCACTCTCATTTCCTTGCCTTTGCAGAGAGCTCCAATTGTTGGGATACTGACACGGCATGACTTTATGCATGCACATATTTTTGATCTCCATCCTTATCTTGAAGAAGGAAAACCAAAAATGCTGTCTTAGCCATCTCTCCACCTACTTCGAACTCAAAAATTGAAGAGTTGCTAAGAAAATAGTGAGTGTAACATACAAATTTTATTTTGCAAGATTCGTTTTCAATAATTTATGTAAGGTATTTTTTTGCGAGAAAAAATAATATACTAGAATGTTGTACTCATCATTTGTTCATACATAAAAGCATATACTTCAGGGGCTATATCCCCGGAAAATTTTGAGTTATTTATGTATATGTAAATGTATAAGGTTGGTAAGTTCCATGGGATAGTACAATTGGTGAGACGTGCACATACTCCTTCGGTAAGGGGGGAGGTCACGAGTTCAAGCCTTGTGTCCCTGAGGTTACGGTTTAGCATCCTTACCATCCACGAAAGGTGGGGAAGTATTGGTGAGTTTTCCGTGGGCGAATTGTCATCCATTTAAAAAATTATACAGAAGAAAAGTTATTTTTACATATAGTGTTAGTTAATCTTTTTTTAAAGCAATTAAGTGAGCTAAAAGTTGTAATGCTAGTACAAACTTATCAATTTGAGAAAACATTTTTTGAATTCCATTGCACATCTCTTTAGTTGGAAGAAGTAAAGAGTGATTATCCTCAACATCTTGTTTTTAAATACATATATACTTTATAGTATAAGTCATGATGCAAGAGCATTTAGAATAATTCTAAGTATGAGCATAACATGGGAAAGCATGACAAGAGTAAAAAGTGTTAGAAGAAAAACATAATACATGGAAGAGCAAGTGATGACGAAGCACTAATGTGACATGCTAGTGCATCAACAATTGATGCGTAGAGGGAGAAATCTTGCAATATTTAGATCAATGGATGAAGAAGGTTGATGACATTACCAATGAGACAAAGGTTGAGCATGAGAATGTGAAGAAGACATTGGGAGAAGAACAGATGAAAGAAGCATGATAAAGAGTGTCATGATGAGCATGCCAAGGAACAACACAATAACACACTAAAGGAAGATGAAGTGTCACAATTGATCATGAAGGGGATAATTGATTTGGAAGTTGAAGCATCATAGAGGGAGATGAAGAGTTTGTGTGGAAGTTGTATAGTCAAACAAACAATAATACATAGAATGTAGGTTGTGAGAGACAATTTCCCAATTAGAGTACAAGAGTGAAACATAGATAGATAATATAAAATAAAGTAATATTATTGATGTCCAATGATCGACCACGATAAGTAGCTCAATAAGGATAAAAAGTACATCTAGTTTCATTGCATAGTGGGAGTGCAAAAACAACTCCTATTGTTGCTCTATAAAAAAAAAGAGCTAAGCACAAAGCTAAAAGGAGTACTAACTTAATGCAAAAATAAATAAAACCATGAAAAGTAGAAATGATGTTTAAGGAAAGTTGGAGCTAGAGGTTGAGGCCAGATGAGGAGAGAGAGATGAAAGCTCCTCAACGGAGTCATCAATCACCATGAATAGGCTGATGCATTGTTTTATTGTGTAACCATGGGAGGATCCCTAAATTGAGGAGGTCCATCACACCTAACATCCAAGGTTAGGGGAAAGAATATCGAAATGGGCTCATTGCTTGGGAAAACCTATAGAGTGGTACTATGTGCAGAGAGAGCCCAACTCTAGGACCTTGTATAATTTCTATGTATCTTGGTTTGGTGTTATCTATCATAGGGTATGGAGCGAGAGCTTCTCAAAATCCTCAAGGAAGTTGGTCCACCCATTGGGGTGGGGAAGGGAAAGAGGGTTGAGATGTAACCCATGGTCTCATCAATTTGATATTCAAAGTGGTTTGTGTTGGAATTATTGTCACTGATGTCAAAAGATTAATGATGTCATTAATGTCATATTACGACATTACAATACATACAACATTTCCAATATATATATATATATATATATATTAAAAAGGGGGTTCATGTGAAAAAGTTAAAAGTGAAATGGTTGTTTCAAACCCATGGGTTTGGGGTATTTTTCCATGGTATTTGGGGTATTTTCCTATGGTATTGAGAATTAATTATTTAATTACGGGACATGTCCCTTCATGAAGGGTTATGGAAAAAGTATAAAAAGAGAAAGCATCGAGAGAAACTGTGCGTGTGTGAAAAATGGATTAACAAAGATTGAATTGTGAAATTAGTTTGAGGTCATCTTAGCATTTTAGCGATAATTTTTTTTTCGACATTTTGGACCATGATATTTTACGGAGAAAGAGGATATATATTGTTGTACATGTGGTAAAAATATCATATGTTGGTTCGCTATACTTTTAGAGATATGCCTTGTGGAAGTTAGGGTTCCTGGATTTGAACCAAATTTAGGTATCATAATCCTTTGAGTATAAACATGTAAGCCTACAAGCATAGAGGGGTGGCCAAAACAATGAAGAATTGAGCTAGAGGGAAGAAGCCCAGATTATGGAATAAGGCTGAGAAAGATGTACTTTCTGTAATTTTGTAAAAATATTTATGAAGGAAATAATTTTGGCTATGTGTGCATTCATCGGTTGATGTGTGTATTTGTTTGATGATCTAGGAATGAGAAATTTGAGACTATGTGTGCAATCACATGAATTGAGTAACTGGGACTACATGTATGTCTCCATGAATAGAGGAATCATGGTCATATGTATTGTATGAATGCGTGTTAGTGCATGTAGGAAGAAGCAAGGAAAAGTTCAATCCTGAAGAGGATATCGGGGAACAAAGTCCCTATGATCGTCGTGGAAGGTAAAAACCAAAGAGGAACGGATCTCAAGTTTGAAGAGTTGAAGTCGGATACGAGTTCGCGTCCCACATATGAGACAAATATCTACGTTCCATGAATGAAATCGAAGTGCAGTGAAAGGCTTGTGAACTTGTATAGGTTTTAGTTTTTCAAGAGGAGAGCACATCTAATCTCAATCGTTGATGATCCAATATCGACGATTAAAATCACAACATTTCAGATTGGTTAAGTCGTGAAACCCCAAAGTGATTGTGACCCTTGATCGTCACAGATCAACGATGAATATTTCTTGTCTATTGGAGGTTATATCGTCGAGAAGCTACCCACTGAGACTTTTCAAACTCCATTAAGGAGTTGTGCCAACGACGAATAGGAATCAACGACGATAAAATCGTAGTAGGGCTGGATCGATGACAATGACAACTCTAGGATTTCCAACGACAAAAGGTTGGGTAACCTTGTCGACAAGAAGGGGATCGATGATGATGAGTTGAAAAGTTAGATCAATCGAAGGTGAGGATTAAACCAATGGATAAGATTGACAACAGAGAGACAAGGAAGATCAATGAGGTTAAAATAAACCTAATGTGTTGATTAGATCGCCCAAATTTGAATCGACAATCCAAGGTGACTAGAGGTGGACCTAAATTGTCGGGACAAATGGATCGTCGAGGTAGTTGAATTTTGTATATTGTTCCTGGGTAAACGTTGATGACGATATATGCATTGTCAGGGCAGACAAATCATTAGGATAGTTGAACCTATGTATATTCAGTCTTCAATAAAAGGTTCCAACGATGTGTTTTAGCATTTGGTCATAGCCGAGGTTTTATAGAGTGTTAAGAGCTTGAGGACTTTAGCGCTTAGTTGGTGGCGATGGTTAATGGTCCGATGACGAGTAGAAGTCAACGACGATTCTTAGTGCTCGATTTTGGCATGAGGTTATATGGAGAGTTGAGGACCTAGTGGTTTTAACACCTGGACCCATATTGGGCACTTGGTTGTACGTGGTAGTGTGGAGTAAGATGGAACGTTGATCGTTGATCAATGGAATGATCAGGGTAAATGATTGTGATCAACACACTTGGAAGTAAAGGTTGATCCGACCATCCAGAAAAGGTAAAAACCACTTCGATAAAGTGGTAACCTGCTTTTGAGTTGGCTACAAACACTTCGATTGGTTGCAATGGAGGGTAAGGGGCTTAATTCCCAGACAAGATAAGTGTTTGGGTTTTGAAAGGGAGATTAGCGTTGATCAAAAATCACTTAATCTAGGTTCCCCCATCCAATATAGTTATAGATTATTGTTTAAATGGGGTATCCAAAATCTGATTTTGGTTGAGGGGGAACAACTCAGAGAATTTTAGTGAGAATATTGAGCACTGGAGTTGCTAGCAGATTATTGAGTCCATATTTTACATGTCTATGGGTTTCAACCAAGAAGTCTTCATCAAGTGCTATCAGAGTGTAGTGACACTCTTTGGATAGGTGAATTTGTGGAAGGATGCTTGTGAAGATTAATGATAATGTATAGAGGATACATGAGCAGCTAAGAACTCAAAGTAAAGTGAAATTAATTGCAATTGGAGATGCAGATTGTGTAGACAAGAAGAACAAGGAATTAGATATATGATTACTTTAGTGTATCTCTGTAGAATTGAGGCCATTCCAACCAAGGAGCAGAGTTGGGAAGAAATGTCTGGAAGAAAAGATCTTGAAATAGATCTTGCAGGTATTGGTCTCATGTTTTTATAATTGATTCTAGTGAAGATATATTTGTGATTGTAGGTAGCAACCATTATAGCCAGAGAAGATGTAATAGAGGAAGAGGGAGAAAGCGTAGCTCTCAAGTGAAGAAGCTTGTGGCAAGAAGAACCTTGTAGAAAGGGATGCTATAAATGCTTCATGTTGAGTATTGGAAGTGAGGAGAACAATATAATTTCTCAGAGGAATGTGATTAGATGCAAATCCATAGAAGAGAAGAGGAATCTCAAGAAGGGTCGAGAGGAGAGAACCAATGATACCAAAAAGTCAAGCTCAGGAGAAAGATTGATGAGGTATTGAGTGGCAAGGTGCAAAGACTTGCTACATAGGAGGCTTGATGCAACTCACAATGGGAAAGGAGAAGATCACAATAGGAGGAGATGAGATGACTACTGATAATAATGACATAGGTTCAGGTAGAAGCCACAATGAGAGGAAAGAGGATGCCCGAGAAATTGGTAGAAAGCAAATGAGCCAAGAGGAACTTTATAGAGATCTTGGTGAGTTAAAGGAGAGACTTAATATAATTAGGTAACTGATATAGGAAAGCAATGAAGACCAGAGACGAGGTTGGAATGTGAGGGAAAAGTTCAAATGGCCTATTGTACATTTGTTTATGAAGAAATTGATGCACATAATGAATGCTTTCCAAAGGATAGAGGAAAAACTTAAGAAGAAGAAGAGGCATAGATTGAGTGCTTCATTGGAGAAATAGGGACTCAGAGGAGCTGATTTTGGATAGAGGTCAATGGAAGAAGAAGTTCACATCTGTGAACCAGAGTAAGGATCATTCATTGGAGAGGATGATGATGATGAATATGTTGAAGGGAGACCTATTGAGAGTCTCATGGATTGTCAGGAAAGTTCAAATCAACATGAGAGGATAATGTCAAAGGCATCAAATGAGACCATAGGGTTTATATTTTTGTATGATTACAAGTTGTGCAAAGAATGAAGCTAGACAATCATCTGGGACTATCATAAAGATTGCCAAAGGTGGGGATATGAATTCTAAATGCATAAAAGCATAACATAATCAAAATGTTGTTATAAAGAAATATGACACAATGTTATCTCATAAAAATAGTCATGGTGAACACTATACACAAATTTTAAATGAGATTGTTAAAGAATCTGATGTTGATGATGAAAGTCTTATGAGGAGCTCAGACCAACACAAGGAGATGATGCCAGATAGGACCCAAGAGTCTCATGGATTTAAAACTAATTATGGGTGTGTGTATGCAAGTTATGAAGACAACCACAAAAAGAGTGAAGTTGAAAATAAACATTCAAATACAATGTTGATGGATTATGATGAAGAGATAAGATTATTGGAAGAGTGGTTGATCTATCCAAAGATAACCCTAGGAGACAAGTCGACTAAGGATAATACTTATTATTGAGTTATTATCGTCCAGAAGTAGAAGTCGGCCCAGTTAGGTCACTTTCAGGACTATAAATAAAAGGGCACTATAGCTCATTTGTCACACACTCTCTCACAACTACATAAGACCAGTGGTGCGCAAGTTTGGAGAGGAGTTGCAGTTGCAACTACTGGAACTGGCATTTTGGTTTTGACTTGGAAGTTCTCTTTGGTTATGGTTTGGACTTTCTTCCTGGTATGCTATCTTTGGAGAGAGGTATGCTACCTTGTTTGGCTATTGGTTCTAAGGTTTACTTCCAAAATTATTCTCTCTATCAAGGTTAAGGTGCTCGGGGGTGGCCTTTTTGCCTATGGTTGGGTGAAAATATTTCTATATTGTCTATGGTGAAACGAGTAAACCTATTTTTCTAATAGGTTATGGGCCCAAACTATCTTCAGACGGTCTAACCACTGGAAGATATATTGGGGGGATTTGCTCAATTACAGTTATAGTTGCGATTGCACTCAAATTTTTGTTGCAGCAATGAAACCTTGACCTCTTGTTAAGGAACCTCAAGTGAAGAGCTTGACCCAATTCCTGGATATCCCAGTGCACCGTAGCCTAGCGCACCTCCTGGTACTCTCAACAAGCCAAGATGTCAAGTTTGAGTTTTTGGTCAAAGTGAAAGGTTGACCAAGTCAAAGTAGTCATGAATTACTCTATGAAGTCAGAAAACAAGTTAGAAGGGGATTCTAACTTCAGAGAATGGAAGAAAAGGATTGAACTCATCCTTGTCAAGAATAAAGTGTTGGATATCATGAAAGGCAAGATCATGGAACCACAATTTAAAGAGGGAAAATAGAAGGAACCTTAGAAAGTTGCAGTTATGGAGAAGTTCAAGGACAATCACATCAACGCTATGAGTATCATAGTGGGATCTGTAAAAGACCACTTGATACCCTACATCTCTCATCTTGACTCATCTAAGAAAGATGTATGATGTGTAACATCCCGCTCTGGCGCACTGAGACCACTTATTATTTGAGGACACTTGCTCGCAAGTGATCTGGACCCTTTTGATGTTAGACCTTTTGTATATGATTATGATGTGATTGACAGATGATA
>SNQJ01S0031749.1:108094-127089 GCA_010110895.2 Picea sitchensis
AGAAGAAATCAAGAAGAAGAAATGGAAGTTGTGATGAAGAACAATGTATGTAAGAAAATGTGAAAAAGACTTATGAATGGAATATTTTTGAGATTCAGAGCTAGAGGTTCTTCGAGAACGAGGGAGAAGACTACGATGAAATCTTTTTTTAGTAAAACAAATATACCTCTTGTTGTATTCATGGATTGAAATTTACATGTAAAAGATTGTTCTTCCCAATAAATAAAATTGAGAAAGAATATTATACCAGAAAGAGACCCATGTATGAAGATATAATAAGACCTTGTATGGATTCAAGCAACTTGATGCAAAGTATCTCATATACAACAAAAGTGTGGTGAAAAAATTCTATGACAGAGATAGTGTATCAGAATGGTTACTCATAAGTACGGGATGATGGATTGCTAATCCATGGAAAACTCTCATGATAATAGACCTGAAGAAGTTTAAGAAAATATAATAAAGTAAACCTATCTCTGTATTGATAATTGATTGGCTCGTTATTTGCAGAATACTCAACCGGATATTTGTTTTGTGGGATGTTTAAATTATGACATACAACTGCATGAATTTATTGATTTAGATTGGGAAGGGAGTACAAATGACAGAAGAAGTGCTACTTGGATATGTTTCAGTTTGAGATTTTCCATGATGTTATGAGCTATCAAGAAACATATTTCTGTTGCAATCAAGACTACAAAAGTAGAGTATATTGCAGCTTGTGATTCTTTTACAGAAGAAATAAGTTGATTTTTGGACCATCTGATCAGGTATTGAATTCGACTATGATATATTGTAATGATCAGAGCTATGTGAAGCTTTCATAGAAACCAGTGTTCCATGACAGGCCAAAGTACATTGAGATAAAACATTATATTCTCCGTGATAAATTCTAGAAGAGAGAAGTGGTTCTCCAATATATCTCTGTAGATGAGCAGATAACAAATATTTTGGTAAAGTCTCTATCCAAGATAAAAAAATTGAGTACTTAAGAGACAAGTTGGGGCTCGTGGAGACGAATTCCTTATTGGAAAAGGAAGTGATTACTCCCAAGTTGGGAGGGTGAACTGATATGTTATTTATTTATGGACAATGATTTTAAAGTTTGGAAAATGGTCTAGGATGGGTAGTGCCTTTCCAGTTCAGAAAGTGGTTCTAGATTTCTGACGGACAGGCATTTTCCAGTTCGAAAAATGGTCCATATTGGATAATTTTTTTCATAATGAAAATGGTTTGATAGATTGTTTATGTACCATAGGCAACGATTCCCCTTCTCTCCGGTGTGGGGGAATGGTATAGAAAAACCATTCTTCTTGGCAGTCACTTTGAGTAGTGGTAAAGTAGAATGGTTTGCCTCGTCGGGTAGTCATTCTTGTGAAGTTCACAGTTGTGAGAAGTTTTGAAGAATGGTCCATTTTGGAGGTTGGTACAAGACATTCATTTCCATAGGAAATGATCTGGACAATCATTCCCTAGGGTAGACTCATTCTATCCAGGTTGCACTATGATTAGTTTCAAAGGAATGCACCAGTTAGGTGAATGGTCCAGGTTCAACAATCAGGGATAGACATTCCCTAGGGCATAATCATTCTCTCTAGGTTTCACTATGATTACTGATGGAGGAATGGCCCAGTTAGGTGAATGGTCCAGGCTCAAAAATTAGGGACAATCATTCTTATATGCTTGGGAAGAATAGTCCAGATATGCCATGGTTGATGTTTTACCTTCTGAGGGTATATTTTCTTCCATATCTCACAGATGTGAGTGGAATAATGGCCCAAATGACTCAATTTATATCATGATATTGTTTCATGCAGGTTGATATCAGATGACATGATTGTTGTGGAGACTCTATGTCTCTGGATAGTAGTTGTTTTCTATTGTGGTGTATGTAATCCACTGATAGTGACTATGTGTCACTGGTTAGTATTTGTGTGCTACTAGGAGTGGTTGATTACCATTGGGTAGTAGTTGTTTACTACTATGGATAAACACAATTGTGTTCTATTAGATGGCATTGTTCTGATTTCCATGGAGACTATCACTAGTGTTGGAGATTATTACCATCTATATGGATAGTCAATATGTTGATGTACATACATTCTCCCTATGGAAAATGGCCCAGGACAATCATTCTTCTAGGATGTATGTCTGGATTAGAGGAATAGTCCTTGTAGCCCATGGTGTGGCTTTCAACATCTGTTGAAACAATTATTCTTCCAGGACATGTGTCCATATTAGAAGAATGATTCGTGTATCACTCTGTGGCATGAGTGACTTATTCGACATCATGCATGATTACATAGATGGAGTATGGCTTCAAAAATATGATGTAGTTGATGTTATCAGATGATATTGATAGTGATGATGATGCTCATTATTTGACCATGAGATAGTCTGTGTGGCTATGATGATTCTACTGGTTGAATGGTCTATTTGTGCTCAAGACCATTTCCTATAATACCTCCCTAGCTAGGAGGGAGTGTTGATATTATGGTAGTTGTGGGGGGTATTAACCTCTACATGTAACCCTGACAAGACTAGAGTATTTTTGGAAGCAAGAGAAACCCTAAAATGTTGGATAATAACCCTAGGATACAAGTCATCTCAAGAGAATATTTATTATTGAGATATTATCCTCCAGAAGTAGAAGTCATCCTAGTCAAGTCACTTGGAGGACTATAAATAAGAGGGAGCTAGAGCTCATTTGTCAAACTCTCTCACACAACTACATAAGACCATTGGTGTGAAAGTATGGAGAGGAGCTGCAGTTGCAGCTGATATAAGTGGCATTTCAGTTTTGACTTGGACTTTCTCTTTGGTTATAGTTTGGAATTTCTTTCTGGTATGCTAGCTCTGGCGAGAGGTGTACTACCTTGGTTGGCTATTGGTTCTAGGGTTTGATTTTGGAATTATTCTCTCTGTCAAGATTAAGGTGCTCGGGGGTGGCCTTCGTGTCTATGGTTGGGTGACAATATTGCTATATTTTCTATGGTGAAACAAGCACACCTATGTTTCTAACACCAGACCCACACCTAAACCTAGACCTAGATATTTCATTTCCATGCCTTGCCTTGCCATGTCTAGAATTGCCTTGCTTTGCATTTCCTTGCCTTACCTTGAATTGCCTTGCTTTTCCTTTCCTTTCCTTGCCTTTCTATTTCCCAATCAAAACTAGTTCCTTAGTGTTGAAGCTTGAGCAGGCCATGGGATTATTTGGTATAAATTTAAATAAATTTTGAAATAATCATGAATATCAATCCAACCATTTTCTTCTAATACATGAAGGACATGATAAAATATAGTCATTGAAAAACGAAACAAATATGTTACATGGAAAAATTGAGTAGCCATAACAATAAGTAATCGTCAACAAAAAGAAACATGTCACATATGGAAAAGGTAGAGATACTACTAATGCTTAAACCATGTAAGAAGTTTTAAAAGTTATTCCTTTGTCAAATATTTTCTTAAGTAGATTTATATTCACTTTGTCTTTGTCAAATATAGGGTTACGCTAGCATTTTCATTTTATGAAAGAAATAAGGTTTCTTGCATGGGAATAAGAGTCATATATCCAAATATCTAGATAGTGACATTTTCCAATTCACTCGGTTAATCTCCACACTACTTGGTAAATTATTTGTTACAATATGGTTCTTTGTTGGTGTTTGTTTGTTGGGATTATTTTCGTGATAGGATACGATTCAACCAATAAGATGGACATTATGCCCCTGGACCAAAATGTTAACATGTCCCTAAATGACTTGAGGAGGTGATTTACAAATCACCATAAAACTATAACCAGGCCTAAGATGGATGAATTGTTGGTTGCATTGGACTTAGATCTCCAAGTTACAGCTAGGGGTACCCATCCTTTTTCATTTCATTTCCCAAAAAATCGTTTGTTGGAGGATTTCTGAAACTAGGGTTTTGTTGAGTGAGGCACAATGCAATTTCTTAACAAGGGATCGATTTTGAAGAACACCATTTCAGGAGATTCTGGGTATCATGGTCACATGGGCCTTGGAAAAACATACATTTGGGAGATTAGGAAACTCAGTTATGTTTCTCGTTTTGGATTTTGTGCCCCCCAACCAAAATGTCAACATGTCCCTAAATGGCTTGAGGAGGTGAGATGCAACTCGCCATAAAAATCTAACGAGGACTCGGATAGATGAACTGTGAGTTGAATTAGATTCCTAGAACCAGGTTACAACTATGCGTACCCCTTGATTGTCCTTCCATTTTCTGAAAAAGTGTTTGTTGGAGGATATCTAGAATTGGGTTTTTTCTGAGTGAGGCATAGTGCAATTTCTGAAAAAGGGGTCGATTTTGATGAACACTATGCCAAGCAATTTTGGGTATCATGGTAGCATGGGCCTAGGAAATAAATATGTGTGGGAGCTTATAGAACTCATTTATTCCACTCAATTTGGATTTTATGCCCCCAAACCAAATTGTCAACATGTCCTTGAATGACTTGAGGAGACAAGTTGCAACTCACCATAAAACTCTAAACATGCCTTGGATGGATGATCTGTTGATTGAATTGGACTCAATTCACTGTGTTACAACTATGATTACCCCTCCTCTATCATTATGTTTCTTAGAAAAATGTATGTTGGAGGATCTCTGGAACTAGGGTTTTTCTCAATGAGGCACAATGTAATTTATGAACAAGGGGTTGATTTTGCATAACATAGTGTCAATCGATTGAGGGTATCATGGTCATTTGGGCCTTGGCTAAACAGATGTGAAATATCTTACAAAACATAAAAGGAAATAAAATGAAAGAAAAATAAAGGCAATGCTAATAAAGTCTATGCATGTCCAGACAAGACATGACATGGAAATGAAAGACAAGGAAAGGATAGGAAAGGATATACATTGCAAGACAAGACATGATGGAAAGTTTGATCAAGGAAAGGAAAGGCAAGGAAAGGAAAGAAAAGGTAAGGCAAGGTTAGCAAAGTCTAGACATGGAAATACAAGACATGGCATGGAAAAGCTAGGAAAGGCAAGGTGAGGAAAGGAAAGGAAATAAAAGGAAAGGCAAGGATAGGAAAGGCTAGACATGGAAAGAAAATAAATGGCATGGAAATTCTCGTCAAGGAAAGGAAAGGAAAGGTACGGCAAGGAAAACCATGAAAATATAAGACACGGAAATAAAAGGAAGGCAAGGCTAGACATGGCAAGATAATACATGGCATGGAAAGGCTAGGTAAGGAAAGGCATGGCTAGAAAAGGAAAGGAAATAAAAGGCAAGGAAAGTTAAGGTAAGGAAAGGTTAGGCAAGCAAAGGCAACAAAAATTAACCAAAAAGTACAAGAATACCATAACAACCATAAAACGAAGCCAAAATTTCAATCAAACGTAAATATGGAATGTTTTTTCAGTTATCCTTTTAGTCATTAAGAATTTTCCAATGGCATCATTTGGATCATCTTTCTAGTGCATTTGTATCATATTTCTAATGAATTTGGAAACCTATATCATGGCTACCCATCTCATGATTAATATTGTTGGGTGAGGATGCTACACATATATTCTAGAGTAATAAGTTGGAATCATTTTTTATATAGGAGTCTCAAAAAGTGCTAGTCTAGGTCATGGTCATGGTCATGGTCATGGTCTCAACAAGTGCTAGTATAGGTCATGGTCATGGTATAGTTATAGGTATAGGTATATGTAATGTTCAAGGTAATACATGGCAAGGGAAGGCATGACAATAAAAGGAAAGACAATATAAGGAAATGCAAGGCAAGGATATACATGGCAAGACAATACAAAGTAAGAAAAGGAAAGGTGAGGATAGACATGACATGGAAATACAAGGAAACATAGACAAGCCAGGGGAAGAAAAGGCAAGGCAATGTAAGGAAAGTCAAGACAAGGAAAGGCATGGTAAGGAAAGGAAAGGCATGAAAAGACAAGGCAACACAAGACAAGGAAAGAGAAGACAAGGAAATGCAAGGAAATACAAGGCAAGGTAAGGCAAGGAAAGACAAGGAAAGACATGGAAAGGCAAGAAAATGAATGGAAAGTCAAGGTAAGGCATTGCAAGGAAATGAAAGTAAATATAAGGCAAGGAAAATCAAGTAAATAGAAGAAAAGGAAAGGAAAGGAAAGGCATGGCATGGAAAGATAAGGCAAGGAAAGGCAAGGCAAGGAAATAAAAAGAAAGACATGAGAAGGAAACATAAGGAAAGGAAAGGAAAGGAAAATCATGGAAAGGAAATGCAAGGAAAGACAAGGTAAGGCAAGGAAAGTGAAGGAAATACAAGGAAAGGAAAGTCATGGCAAGGAAAGGAAAGGAAAAGCAAGGAATGACAATACAAGGTATGGTAGGACAAGGCATGGTCTGGTATAGTTATAGGTATAGGTATATGTAATGTTCAAGGTAATACATGGCAAGGGAAGGCATGACAATAAAAGGAAAGACAATATAAGGAAATGCAAGGCAAGGATATACATGGCAAGACAATACAAAGTAAGAAAAGGAAAGGTGAGGATAGACATGACATGGAAATACAAGGAAACATAGACAAGCCAGGGGAAGAAAAGGCAAGGCAATGTAAGGAAAGTCAAGACAAGGAAAGGCATGGTAAGGAAAGGAAAGGCATGAAAAGACAAGGCAACACAAGACAAGGAAAGAGAAGACAAGGAAATGCAAGGAAATACAAGGCAAGGTAAGGCAAGGAAAGACAAGGAAAGACATGGAAAGGCAAGAAAATGAATGGAAAGTCAAGGTAAGGCATTGCAAGGAAATGAAAGTAAATATAAGGCAAGGAAAATCAAGTAAATAGAAGAAAAGGAAAGGAAAGGAAAGGCATGGCATGGAAAGATAAGGCAAGGAAAGGCAAGGCAAGGAAATAAAAAGAAAGACATGAGAAGGAAACATAAGGAAAGGAAAGGAAAGGAAAATCATGGAAAGGAAATGCAAGGAAAGACAAGGTAAGGCAAGGAAAGTGAAGGAAATACAAGGAAAGGAAAGTCATGGCAAGGAAAGGAAAGGAAAAGCAAGGAATGACAATACAAGGTATGGTAGGACAAGGCATGGTAGGACAAGGAAATGAAATAAAAGGAAAGGAAATACAAGGAAAGGAAAGGAAATTTAAGGTAATGTAAGGAGTGGAAAAGAAAGGAAAGGAATGGCAAGGAAAGGAATGACATGAAAAGTCAAGGAAAGGTAAGGAAATGCAAGACAAGGAAAGGTTAGACATGGAAAGGAAAGGCAATGCTAGGAAAGGAGAGGCCTGACATGGAAAGGAAAGGGAATGCCCATATTTTGAAAATCAATGGGTGGTCTACATACCTATGGTCATTCAATTTTACCATCTAGATTACTTCTAATACCGATGGTATCCATTAACTTTGCATGCTTAGAGTAATGAAAGAAGTATTGTACCTTCGATGCATTCTTACTGGGCATTGTTTGTAGTTGAAAGTTTGTACCAACAACCAAGTTTGTAAAGTGGTATTCAACTTCACTTGGTTTATAATATTTAAATAAATAACCACCTTTCTTCCATGTTCTTTCATCCTATGTCATATATTTTCCTTTAATAACCATCGGACCAATAAAAAATCCAATGCCTTTAGAGTTTGTTACTAAGATCATAAAGGTCTACCTTCCCTCTAAGAAACGTGCCAACCAATAGTTAGTGCCACATTCATTATATTTTGGGGAAACCATTGTATATATGTTCCCTACGGAAAATGGAGTGCCAACACGTGAGTCCACTAAATTATCAAAGGATAAAACATTGATGCTAGTTATTCAAAATTTAATAGAATATTCATTAAACCTAGTAGTATGAGATCTGAGATGTGATCATAATATGGTAAAATATTTGAGTGGTCCTCCTCCAACTAAGATAATTCCATATTTATATTTTGACCAATGGAGATTGATACATGATCTCATCTATCAACCCAGTCTATGGACTAACAATCATCCCATTCATTACTACTACATGGACCACATAATAAAGTGTGATTTCTCATCCATATTTCAATTGTTTCATTGTCTGATGTTCGAATTGAATGGAATCCATGAGTGCTCTATATTATTTTTCATTCATATCACTATGATCAATATACATCAACCACCTCCAAAAATATCTATGTACATGTCATTTCCTAGTTGATTGGTCTTCATGGGTTCTTGTTCCCTCTCCAATTACTAAAGAACACCATTAAAAAATGGGGTTTGCTTCTCGAATGAGGGAATTACTTGTGAACTTCTTTTCTTACTTGTGTAACATTTTTTTTTATGTAAGCTCCTTCTCCATCATTCTCCCCTTTCCCATGCCCAGATTCAAAATAGTTCCAAATATGTAGTACCTTGATTTTTTTTGTGCAACATACACAACCATTGAAATACACAAGAATTTTTGAACTGGCCCACAAAAACATCTGACCAAATCCAATGTTGATCCATCCATATGTTCTTCTCCTTAAGGTGATTGCAAAACAATTGAAAGCAATGTTGTGTTTAGGCTATGTTATGGCATTGATCATCACTTATGTAGAAGTGATACTCCTTCAATATAACTATTTTTTCTTTGTTACTATCCAACTCATGTATGTATGTGATATGAACCATTATGATTACCTACTTTGAGTGATAATATTGGCTTTGAATCTCATTTTTCGGTTGAATGGCGTAGTTCTCAGTAAAATCAACCACTAATAAGGAAATACCAATGGGAAATGTATCTCTGAATAATCTAAAATGTTCATCCTACTATCGATCCACATGGACATGATGAACATATTGTTGTGTATTTTCAAGGAATTCCTTGATGAAGTCACATAGTCATACTTGGGAAGTCATCAATTGTATCATTTTTCTTTCCTACCCTTTGTCAATATCATAAGAAACATATTTAAATATTTTCATGTCATCCTCCTTCCTACCCAATTCATACTCATCACTCACATGGATTCAATTGCTCTGTAATTCCATTCCATCGCACTTGGGGCATATCCCATATAATAAATCTTTTTGATAGAATGTACAACCCTTTGGACTTATACACAAGATGTTCTGAATAAAGTCTCTAGATGATGATGACAAAAATATAACTAAGCATTCCTACACAAGGGTGGTATGCAATACACAATATGTGTGTGTGTGTGACATAATAATAAGCATACTCAATGTGATATCTACAACAACATGTGCTATGAATTGTGTTTATTGGAGAATACCCAGGCTTGCATTTATGGAAATATCTTTGGCCCAAGTTAAGTGCACTATGTATAATCATGAATATGTTATACAATTGTGTATGTGTCATGTCAAGAAAATGTTTAATGTGGGGTTATTGGTTCCTATATACCCTTCTCAAATTTAGTACATCTTTTTGGTTGGAAAAAGGCCTAGTTTTGTCATGCCAGAAATTTTGTACTAGTCTCTTAACTACTTCAATTAACTTCATGTAAGAACAAGGTACCCTACAAGTGAAGGCCCACAAAAATATTGAGCCACCTATGTTAAGGATATCTCGTCTATTAGAATACTTTCTAATAATTTTGATATTGCATTTCGTGAGATGAGAGGAGTTTTGGAGAAAATGATGTTTTCTTGTGATATTGATAACAATTGATTGTGACAAGACATGTGGAGATGCATTACAGTCTTTAGAACGAGTTTTCTTACCAATTTTTTGAAAATAATCCACAAGGTTTCTAACAATATGATGACTTGTTTCCAAATTTTTGACTATTTTAATGCCTAAAATTCTCCTAACAGTGGTCAAACTTCTATATTTTAACAAAACCAAAAATAATTTACATTTAGTGGCAACTTTTGGTTCAACATATTCTTTAATTATTTTATAATAATTATAATGAATAGTATGGTTAGGTAACTAACCTTCAAGTGATTCTAGACCACTTTCATTCATATAAATGCATTTAGGTGTTCTTCTCCCCACACCACTCAATCTAGGTAAGGATGATGAGCTATATCTTGGCACTCTTGATCTTCCTGCTGTAGAGTTAACAATGTAGAGGCTCTTTCTCCGTCAATCCCCGAAGGATCAATTCTAGGAGGAGAGTGGAAATTCCCATGACTAGTTTCTGGAACGTCTGACTGTCCAACTAGAGGTTGCATCAAGGGAGCTTCTTCCCTAGAAGGATTTTCTCCAGTTGCCTCTCTAATTTAATCCATTATATAATCAACTCCAAGGAAATCCTCCATCATCTCATGGTCATCCATAAAAACTTGTCTTGATGATATAGTGATTGGAGGTTCAATATAAGTATGAGCCGGATTGGTTTGTACTAAAATCACGTTCTTTTATTTTGTTGATGGAGGAGAAACAAAAATGGCATCTATTTTTATAGAAATTGGATTTTCATATGTTGAAATCCCACATTTTGACATACATAACATTGCCTTTTATATTTCTTCATTTACCTTTTCAATGGGATTTTATTTTCTAAAATACTTTCTACTTCGATTTTGTAGGTTCCCCATGTTTAAAGAGAATAATTGGCTTGCAAGTACACCACATCAAGTTTGATTTTCACTTTCAATTGTATTCCAATTACACAAATTTTTCTACCAATTACACAAGAAGACAGAAGTTTGCTTTCCAATGAGAATTGTCTTCCAATTATAAAAATTTGTCTTGGTATTATAGAAGAAGACACAAGAAATATTTCCACTAACAATTGTCTTCCAATTGAACAAATTGTTCTATCAAATACTCAAGAAGACACAAGTTTTCATTCCACTAACAATTGTCTTCCAATTGCACAATTTTTTCTACCAAATACAAAAGAAGACACAAGTTTTCTTTCCAAAAATAATTATCTTACAAATGGACAAATTCGTCTACCAATTACACAAGAATACACAAGTTTTCTTTCCAAAAAGATAAAAAGACAAAAAACTTATATTTTGTTGCTATTTATGTGTTCATATGTCATGCTAGTTCATGTTTTTCAGGCATATGAGGTTGAGGAGTGTGCTTGGAACATATCCCTACCTAGTAGAAATTAGTGTGTGTTCCTATTGGGTAGGGATGTGTGCCAATCACACTCAAACTCATCTCTCTCTAGTCACACAAGCATGTGCATTCTCTTAATGCAACATATACAACATTTATTGTGGTCCAAATAACTTTATGAATTAATATGTGTAGGGATTTGGGGACAAATAGGGCCTAAGAGCTTAAGATTGAAATTGTTTTGAAGAATAGATCAGTGGTTAGAGAACCATTATCGAGGTGCAAGGGTTGTGGGGCCTTCAAAAATAGGTATAGGAATAAGACACTTATGGCTCGAGTGCAGAGGGCTTAAGGGTTGGTTATAGGTTATGAATAGGCTTAGATGGAGTTAGGGGGTTCTAGGTCATGGTCTAGGTATATGTCATGGTCATCATACAGGTCTAGGTCATGGTATAGGTCATGGTCATGGTTATGGTCGTCGTATATCTCTAGGTCTTACCATACCTTGCCATTTCTAAGTCTAGATCTAAGTCTTTCCATGTCTAGGTATAGTCCTTTCCATGTCTAGGTAAAGGCCATGTCTTTCCTTGCAATGTACCAAAATTTGTAGATTGTGTGAGAGGGGGAGAGAGGAATAAGTAGAGGTGGGGTAGATAGAGAGTGTATGTGAGTGTGAGAGGCAAAGAGAGGAATACATAGAGGGGGAATAAAGAGAGAGAGAGAATGTGTGAGAGGGAGAGAGGGAGAGAGAGGAAGACAGAGAGGGGGGTCGAGAGAGTGTGTGTGAGAGTGAGAGAGGGAGAGAGAGGAGGAAATAGATGAGAGTGTGTGGAGAGTGAGAGAGGGAGAGAGAGGAGGAAATAGATGGTGAGGTGAGAGAGAGAGGCAGGAAGGAGAGAGAGAGAGAGAGAGAGAGAGAGAGAGAGAGAGAGAGAGGAAATGGGGAGGAGAGAGGAATGGAGGTAGATAGAGTTAAAGAGAGAAAGGGGGGGAGAGTGGAGGAGACAGAGAGAGGGGGGGAGAGGGGTATATGTAGAAGAGAGAGAGGATGGGGGTAGAGAGAGTGTGTGTTAAGCCCTAAATAGTGACACATTACCCCTTAATTGGGGCATATTATATTAGTAATGTTACTTTATTTATGTTGGCTTGGGTCCATTAGTTGTAATTGTACCTCCTAGTCTCCTATATATACCAAGGAGACATTTTCATTTGGAATCATGTTGTATTTGGACATTTATGTGGTGTATAAGGAGGTTTCTCCCTCGAAGAGGCTTATTATCTAAATTTCTCTCTTTTTCAAGGTGTTGAGTACTTATTCTGAGGTTTTCTATGCTATATTGATATTTGGTTCTTAACATATTGTATCAGATATCAAGGTCTTGGGATTTCGCTGCTACATCTAAGACACCTTGGAATTTTCTCTATATTTGTTTTTCTACAATGTTTCAGAAGGAACCATTTGATGGATATTTAGTAGACGAATCAAGGTACATTGGGTTAAAATTTCAGCTCCAGAGGCCTTATACTTTTGGAGATACATCATGTGCAATATAGGGTTATGGAATCATCCTGAATTGAGACATCACAGAAGTTTCGCTATAAAAAAATTTCTATAACGTTTCAGACTCTAAAATATGCAGGATATTCATAGAAATTATTAAAATATATGTCATAAAAAATTCATCTTCTGGGTTATCTTACATTTGTAGTTATACCCTGTGGAAGATAGGGTATATGACTAGTAATATTGACTAGTCTCAAGCAGGTGTTCCGAGTAAAAAAATCATAAATTATTCCTAGAGTATCCAAATTGAGTGAGACTAGTTGCATTGGATAGTGGATAGTCTGTAGTATTTTTGTTACAATTTTAAGAATTTTGTATTAATTATTTTTCGTGGGGCACGCTATAAAAGTGAGATCTTCTGAAAAGGCCAAAAATAAGCAAGTTGTGGGGAAGTTACCATAAATTCCACTTGGAACATCCAATTTTGATTAGACTCGTGGAATTGCAGAGAAGAAATATCAAAGAACTACAAAAAAGAAAATTTCATACCCAGAAGGGCTAAAATTTTGGAGATACAACAGAAGAAAGATTGTCTAGAAGAACCTCCTCAAAATCAAGGTTTAAAAGTGATACATTGCCAACATGCCACCAAAAAAGGGAACTTCTACACCAAATAAGCCTCCAGACAATCCTACTTGGAATCTTGATGAAGGTGAAGAAATGCGTAGGGACATAAATGATTTACAAAAGAAGACAGTGACAAAAGATGAACTACAAGGGATGATGGATGGTTTAAAAAGGGAGATCATGGAAGGATTGAAAAACTTCCTAATAGAGAGGACACCTGAAAGTGAAAATGTATCCCACGAAATTCATGATGAGGACACAAGGAAGATGAATCAAGAATGGAGAAACTCCAACTTTGGGTTGAAGACCAACCACGTTCCTAAGATCGATATGGGGAACTTTGATGGCAAGGACCCAATCACATGGATACCTCAGATGGAGCAATTCTTTGATCTACATTATGTGCCACATACACAAAAGGTACAAATTGTTTCTTTATATTTAGAACACAATCAATTTGTGTGGTATCGATGGCTTTGTTCTCGCAAATCACTTGTCACTTGGACAATTTTCACAGAAGAAATGATAGCACACTATGAGGATACAAGGAGCAATACCTTATTTAGCCAATTGATAAATCTCAAGCAAAAGGGTTCAGTTATAGAGCACATTGAGAACTTCCAAAGATTGAATATAAAGCTAACAGATATTCCAGATGATCACTTGATTGATGTATTTATAGGAACTTTAAGGGATAAAATTCAACATGAGGTTCTCCTTTGGGAACCCAAATCATTGGAGAATGCATTTAGGGTGACAAGAAATGTTGAAAGTAAAAATATGGCTATGGCTACTAGAAGGACCACTCCTAACATCTATCAAGAGAATACTGCTCCTTATTCTAAAACATCTCAACCTATAAGGTTGAGACCTCAACAATTGGAGGAAAGAAAAGTAAAAGGTTTATTCTTTAATTATGACAACAAGTACAGTAAGGGACATAAGTGTGGTGAGAAGAAATTATTCTACATAGATTGTGAAGAGGAAGAAGAAGAACAAGAACAAGAACAAGAACCATCTCAAGATGAAAACATAGAAGCGATTTCTTATGAAGAGTTGACTCCCACGATATCGTGTAATGCATTGGCTGGAATTAGTACTCCTCAAACCCTCAATATCGAAGGATACATCAAAAAGAAAAAGGTAATCGTCTTAATTGATTCTGGTAGTAATCATAATTTCATTCACTATAAATTAACGAAAGATCTCAATTGCTTTGTATATCCAGCGCCAGAGTTTCAAGTAATGATTGCAGATGGAGGAACTATCAATTACTTAGGAAAATGCAATAAGATCAATATTACTATGGGGGAATATGTAATGAATAGTCCAATGATTTCTATACCAATGGGTGGTGTTGATGTCATACTAGGAATCCAATGGTTACAATCATTAGGAATAGTGGATTTTAATTTTCAAGAACTTTTTATGAAATTTTCAATGGAAGGAAGCGAAATTGAGTTAAGAGGTATCACAGGGAAACCCAGTAAGGTGATAATCTCTAATGGCATGACAAAATTATTCAAAAAGGGGCATCAAGGTGTAATTGCACAACTATGCTCACTAGATGTTCAAGCATCTAAGCCATCTATTCCCCTAGATCTCCAAGGGATTATTGATAAGCATTACAAAGTATTTGAAGATATTCCCAAAGTTTTTCCAGCCACTCAAAATAATGATCATGCTATTCACCTAATTCCTGGGATTTTTCCTCCTAACATTAGGCCGTAAAGATACCCTTATTCCTAGAAGAGTGAAATTGAGTATATGGTTGACGAAATGTTAGAGGCTGGCATTATTAGACCTAGCCAAAGTTATTACTCTGCATTGGTGGTAATGGTACTCAAGAAAGATGGCTCATGGCATATGTGTCCAGATTATAGAGAGCTCAACAAGATCACTATTAAAGATAAGTTTCTCATTTCTGTCATTGATGAATTGTTAGATGAACTACATGGAACATTCTATTTCACAAAGTCGGATCTCCGTTGAGGGTATCATCAGATTAGAATGAAGGAAGAAGATATCCAAAAAATAGAATTTTGAACTCATGAAGGCCATTATGAATTTTTTGTCATGCATTTTTTCCTTACAAATGCACCTTCCACATTCCAAGGGTTGATGAGTTTCATTTTCAAGCCCTTCCTTCAAAAATTTGTGTTAGCATTTTTTGATGATATACTAATCTATAACAAGTCTTTGGAGTATCATGTGCGACATGTTGACAAGGTGCTACATCTACTAAAGGAGCAAAAACTATATACCAAACCATCCAAATGTTTCTTTGGGGTGAAGGAGGTAGAGTATTTGGGTCATATTGTATCTCATGAAGGTGTCAAGGTAGACCCTAACAAGATTAAGGCCATGATGGACTAGCCGATTCCCAAAAATTGAAGAATCTTAAAGGATTTTTGGGTTTGACAGGTTACTACTGCAAGTTTGTTCGGCACTATGGAAGAATAGCAACACCTTTAACAACACTAACTAAGAAGGATGAATTTTCATGGACTCCAGAGGAAACTAAAGCTTTTGAACAACTTAAAGAGGTGATGTGCAAAGATCATGTCTTGACCACTCCAAACTTCACAAAACCCATTATTATGGAATGCCTCAGGAAATGGAATTGGTGTTGTCCTAATGCAAGAAGGGAAGCCCCTAGATTTTGAAATTCGAACACTCAAGGGAAGAGACTTACACAAACCCATTTATGAGAAGGAAATGATGGAAACACTACATGCATTGAAAAAATGATGCCCTTACCTAATAGGTAGGCACTTCAAGGTCAAAATAGATCATGATAGTCTTAAATACTTCTTGGAACAAAGACTATCTTCAGAAGAACAACAAAAATGGGTGACCAAGATACTGGTTTATGATTTTGAAATCGTCTATAAAAATGGAAGAAAAATGTTGTGGTAGATGCACCCTCAAGAAAGGATGAAGATGTTGAGGCCTTTCTCTGTGCTATCTCGACCATCCAACCCGATTGAAAAATAGAATCAAGGGATGAATGGAAGAATGATGAAAACGTGTGGACTCTCATTCAAATCTTGCAGTAGGATTCTAGTGCATCGAATACATTTATATGGAAAAATGATTCACTATGGTACAAAGATCGCTTATATTTATGTAAGAAATCACAATTCAAACAAAAGGTACTATTGGAATTGCACACCTCTCCGGTAGGAGGGCACTTGGAATTTTTGAAAACCTACCATAGGGTCAAGAAGGAAATTTTTTGGGATGGCCTTAAAAATGATGTTCAAAGGTTTGTGGCAGAATTTTTGGTTTTCCAACAAAATAAGGTGGAAATAATTAAGACCCCGTCGATGCAATTATTTTCATAATATATTACCAAACATAAATTATCAACCGGGATTCGTAATCAGTAGAGTTGATGCACTATATGTGCCGACAAGAGATAGGTTCCTATGCTCGATGAGTATTGCATAAAAAATAAACAATCAATACCAATAATCTGTTTTCAAGGATAACACTCTTCACACAGTTCATAAATTAGAAAACAAAACTTGCATACAAAATCTTAACAATCATGCATCCAAAAGATCTTGCTTAGATAATGACTTATCCATTTACAAGCTCATGAAATGGAAAGATGGACTTTGACTTAGTTATCTGTAGCTATTACTCTTAACAACAATTAGCAAACACATCTGGGAACACTTCAACAATACCACTCCAAACTTAGAAGAGAAAACTGATAACAAAACTTCTCAAGCAAACGATGAATTGAAAGGTTCTTTCTTAGGTGACAAATCTGTTCATTAGAGGCTCATGAAATGAAAATATTAACTTAAGATCTATGTCCTGGAGCAACTAAACTAATAAGTGGGATGCTCCATTAAAGCTCATGTATGGTGAAATATGGAGATCCAACTGTTCCTGCATTACCACACTTTGCAACAAATTTGAATAGTGAAATCAAACAAAATAACATGAAATCAAAATAACAAATACATGAAATGAAAATCGACACTAACAATTTACAATAAGCTTACCAAGCTAGATCGGTGGCCCTTGCTGATGCCAACATGGAAGCTTTTAGATCATCAGATGTTAACTTCTAAGAGAGACAAAATCACTGAATTCAATCTTACATTAATCTCCAACAAGTAGGTTTACAAAAAGAGTCTTTTCATGAATCCATTCTACATCATAACAATTCTCCTTTAAGAACCATTCTTACATCATGATAATTTCTCTCTACTCAAACCTATGAGGTATTATTTATACATAAAATCCATGGAGGAATGGATGAAACCGAATCCCCAAACTAAGAAAACAATTTTTACAATTTTAGGATAAATCCCCAAAATCTGTGTTTTTTAACAATTTGGGCAGATTTGAGTTAGTCCCCCACCCATATCTCCCAAACCAATTCCAATTTTGAAAAATGGCCCTCTTTATACTCAATTCGTCATATTTTGGACAAAACCCATGTATTAGAATTTCTAGATATGATACCATATGCATGGAAATTGAGGCGCAAGTTGGCAGTTTGAGTTTTTTTTATAATTTTGGTAGAATCATTCCCCCTGAGATGGAGGTCCACACGTGCGATCTGGTTGAATTCTAACTTATAATTCCACATGAAAACATCATTTTGGACAAAACCCATGTACCCGATTTTCCTCTAGAAGCTACAAAACCCATGTACCCGATTTTCCTCTAGAAGCTTTCCAAAATTTTGAATTATTTCTAGTACCGGATTAGCACAGGCTGGTACCGGAATAGATGGAGCCTTAGTACCAGAATAGACTGGGTACCAGATCATGCTTCTTAAGAGTCAAAGTTATTAGGATCATACATAATCAACCATTTTAATCGAATTAACTCAATAAAACTAAACAAATCATGCCTTAATCATAAGTTAGCTCTCTATGCACATGATCAAGGTCATTAATTGCATTTATGGATGAAACAGTCAATTAGATACACATATCATAGGTAAAATTGACTCATACATAGATAATATAGGGTAATAGAAGTGTCAATACTGATACTCAACATTCCCCCATGCTTAAGTCATTGCATGTCCTCATGCAACAATGATCTTCAAAGTTTCACAATTGATAATACTCCTCACTCGATCAAGCATTCCCTGAAGTTAAGTCTTATCCAATCTTTTTTCGATCAAATTTAGGAGAAAGAGTTGGATGTGACTTTAATATGATTATAGGATAGTGGCCAAGAGTTTTCATAATGACTTTGACTAATAGGCCCCCCTGGCTAAATTACCTTTAAAACAAAAGTGATATATGCATAGTTTAGATATCATTTGAAGAGAGGAACACATAAAAGAATACATCCCAAGATGATTAACTCGTTTCAGATCCAAGTTTTTAGAGATGAGGCTCTTCTTGTTTAGGTAAGGTGAATTACACATACTAAGGGTCCCACTTCTCGTGCAAACCTATTTTTTTAAAGATAGAACTCTAAAGTAGATACTTGAAGGTTCTTAAGAACATCATCCGAGAGATATAAAGGTCATCTCCTAGCCTTGATTTGATAGTGATTGCTTCAGAATGAGACCCAAGGGTTTTTGTTCAGTTTTAAGTGTGTCGCTTTATGTTTTTCAAATCCCTTTACCTGGCATAGCCTCGCTGCCAGCAGGCCTGTTCAGTACCCCTACGGGTTTACCTTAGTACCATACAAGCATGGCCCCACTGCCAACAAGCCTATTCAGTACCCCAACGGGTTTACTTTTACTTCCTAATACTTCCTTTTTATTATATTACTCAAAATATTTAGAATTATGTATACTGTTCATTGACAGTTTTAGAGTATAAGGAAGGCAGGTGGTACGAGAGTGTTTTAGAGTTATTAGGCACATAATTAATTGTTTGCAATTATCCCAAGGGTGACATCATCCACAT
>SNQJ01S0031749.1:130430-147655 GCA_010110895.2 Picea sitchensis
ACTGATATAGTGAACAAATGTCTGGAAGGATACCTTCGTTGCTTTGTCTCTGATAAACAAACACAATGGTTCAAATGGTTACCCTTGGCAGAATGGTGGTATAACACTTCCTTTCATACTGCAACAAAAATGACACCATTTATAGAACTTTATGGATACCACCCTCCTTCCATCACTTCTTCTCTAGAAGACAAATCTAAGGTTGAAGAAGTGGAAGATCACATTGAGCATCAACAACAAGTTCTCCAAATATTAAAGGACAACCTGACCATGGCACAAAATCACATGAAACAACAAGTAGATCAACATCGTAGTGAAAGAAGTTTTGGAGTAGGGGATTGGGTGTTTTTAAGACTACAACCATACAAATAGATGTCCATCAAGCAAGCCAAGAAGGATAATAAATTATCACCAAAGTACCATGGCCCTTATAAGGTGTTGCAAAAGATTGGTACTATGGCATACAAATTGGAGTTGCCTGCATCTTCACGAGTACACCCAATTTTCCATGTTTCATTCTTAAAGAAGGTTATAGGTGAAAAAATCTCATTTCAAACTATATTTCCAAAACTTGATGAGGAAGGAAAAAATATATTGGAGTCTAAATCCATCACTGACACAAGAATTTTCCAGTTGGGGAATAGATCCATTTAAGAGTATCTCATTAAATGGAGGGAACTACTAGCTAAAGATTACACTTGGGAAGACGAGTCTTTTATACAAAAGAATCCAAAGTTACTTAAGATGTTACACATTATTTTCATCATCTCTATGACCATTAATGATGTAAACCTATCCGTTTCCTTCAGAGGGGTCAGTGGCCTGAGTTCTTGAAGAAATAAAAGAGAAGAACTTTTCCTGAGAAAAGAAGTTGCATTTTCCTTTATGAAAACCCTATTAAAGATTATAGCTGGGTTGCGAGAGGTTCGCAGGTGTTGGCAGCCAATTCACATTTTTCACTGTCTTATAAGCTGCCTACACAAATGTTTTGCAAACATTAATTTTTCGTCGCAATTCTCAAATAAACGACACTTTTATTCTTTGCGCCATTTGCACACTTACCTTCATTTTTGTTTTCACGACAATAAGCGTGAAAACTTAGTCTTTCGAAGTCGCATTAAAATCATTATTGAATTGTCGTTATCCTTCTTGTCGATATGCCCATTGCGTTTACATTTTACTTATCACTATGCAGTTGGCAAAACTTTTTGATCTGTACTCATTGGACATTCTTTGATTGATTATGTAATTTTGTTTCATGAGTAATTGAGGTTGTGATGCATTGGTAATTGGATTTATATGTTCTTTGATTTGATCTACTTGACCATTGGTTTCATAAAAATACATAGGTGTTATGGTTAAACCCTTGATATATATCATTTAATATGACACCTATTCCATGTTATCACAACGCAGGTCACATAGTCAAAACATTGGTATTGGTTTCGATTTGTATGTTTGGTTTTAAAACTATGGCATAACGTTTGATTGCACGCATGGTTTATCCACTTACCAAAGGTTTCAATTGATTGAATGAAATGGCATAGTTATAACACATGTGCGTGGTGATTTGTATAGTTGAAAGTGTCGGCGGTTGTACCTTGGTAATGACTATTCTGCATGGCCAGCAAATAGCTCCACCACCTTTGCATGATGTCATTAATGTTGCTCCTATCACTGTTTCACCTCTGTTAGCTCGGGTAAGCCTTCGAGCGTTTTTTTCCTGTGTATGTTGCATTCAAACCCTGGCTCGTTCACCGTGTGCTCTTCCTTATGGCACCAGTGGTGCGAATTGCGCCGAACGGTAGCCAAGCCTTGCTACTGTTCGATAATGCCTAGAAAGACTTAGAGGATAGCGGTTGGCTCACGTTTGTACAATGGTTTGAGGGTTTTAATCTATTTGTTGCACAGCAGTTCACCCTGACTTTTGATGGGTGTAGGGCCAAAGTAGGTGACATTCAGCTTGAGCTGAATAAGGAGTTAATTAGCTCTGCCACTGGGTTAATAGCCACGGGCCAGCGATGGTTCAAAAACTCTAAAGTTGAGGAGGTGCCATGGCCACTACTGTTCGTCTCACAAAAGATCACATCCTGTGACAGAGGTATGCCCATTTCCACGCTTAAACAAAGATGGCATGATCTTTTGATGATGGTTAAACAATTCGTGACCTGTGAGGGTCGATATGGACTGGTTTTTCTTTATCACCTTTGACTGTTAATGAATTTTATGGGGTATCCATTGAATATGCCTTTTTATTTCCAGCGAAGTCTTTATAAAATGGCTAAGAGATTTAAAAGAGAAAAGGCCGATAGTAGCTTGTTCCACCACGGCCTAATCAGAATCATCGTTGTTCATCACTTAAATCTTCACGGTGATAGCTAGCAAGCTTTTATCTCTCGGAATGGTTTTGCTGATGCAGAGCCCGTCCAAATTGACAAGCCTGTGGTTAGTGAAACCAAGGTCGAGCCACCCGTGCCCTTCCATGTCCCACTGCCCTCTCCTAAACCCTCGATCGACCCTGATATTGACTTACCCGACGTCTTAGCAGACAAGGTTGAGGCTATAAAAAATCCTGTGAGTAAAAAGGTCAAGGGAAACCCTACTGTTGATGGCAAAGGTAAAAATAATGCTCGACTTATCTCAAGAATGGCTAGGAATAAACCTAAACCTAGTGCTGAGCAGAAGCCCATAGTCCTCAGTGAAGATTCTGACTCTGACATCGAACACTTCCTAGCTAGTGAGTATCCTTACTCCCAAGGTCTATGCTTCGAGCCACCCTATGACTTCCTTTCTAATCTAACCCCTTGCCTAAGGAACAATCCTAGCTACCCTGGGATCAAGCTACCTAACGAAACCCTCGGCAATTTAACCAAACCCTCACCTGCATTTTCGAAGCCCGGACAGTCGTCATGTGACCAATGTGATGTGTGGTTGGAACGATACTATACAGACGTTCCCTTATTACAGTCGAAGATCCAGTCATTAGAAAACCAAGTTGCAGTGTTGACCAGTAAAAGGGACAAGCTTCAAGCAAACGATAGGAAGCAGAAAACCACTGGTTCCATCGTATTTAGGAATGTCGAATTGGCTACAGCCGTTGTCAATTCCAAAATGTCATGATCAAGTTGTCTGCTCGTCATCCAGGTATGAATTTAGGTATCAATTTTGTTTTGTGAATTGCTAGGATTAATATAATGATTTGAGTTTGGTTTTCAAATAGCTTTGTCTATTGTTCCAAATGACTCTGTTATAGCCATATCGAAAACGGTTATGTTGTTCATCCTGTACATTGTTTTCATTTTGCTAAAATTAAATGAGGTTATGATTTGGTTAAATGATTTGGCCGTGCCCAGTTTAGTAATTGATTGGTTTTCATTTGTTTTGATTCGTTTGACTTTTGGTGTGAGTTAACGAAATCAATGGTTTGCTTTCACTTGAATTTTGTTTGTATCTGACCTGTACATGAGATTTTTATGCTAAAATTAGAGCACGATCATGTTTTGATTTGGTATGATTTCGTTATGGTTGGATTATATCGGCTCTGATTTAGTTTGTATGCTGTGATTTTGGAACGACTTTGTGAGTTTGAATTGATGTGATGTAATCTTCTAAATCAGGAATACAACTCTAATCGACTCCGATTTGGAAAGAACGACTATGTTTTGTATGGAAACGATATTCTCGTTTAAGCCTGTGCAAAAGATATCTACGCCTGAATCATGGAATGGTTTTGATTCACACCGACTATGTTAAACTCCAACTGTTCGATTTTCTCTTGTCTTGATTGGATTGTTGTGTATCTTCAGTTAGTACGATTGATTTTATGAGTTGGATTCGTATCAAAAATAGACTTGATACTGCTCTGTTTGATTTTAATTTTCAAAACGAGTTGGTTAAACCCAGATCGACATATGTTATCCCTGTCAAATTCGGTTAATAGTTCGTTTTGAAATGAATGCTAGTAATATTTTTATTGAAAGTCAATCGATTTCGTCCGTCCCAATTGGAAATAATAAATGATTTGGCGAATCCCACAGACCCTGTTATCAACTGATTGATTCCATTATGATTTCGTATGTGATAATTTACATACCAGTTTTGATTTGATTCGCTATTAGCATGATCGTTTATATTTAATACAATTATATCAGTTTGAGAAAATGATCATGTTTGGATTCGATCGTGTTTCATGTTGATGAGGCAACAATAACAAACAATTGCCTATAATTTGTTTAACTGTATCGATTTCAATTGGTTATGAATCGATTTCATTACTGTCGGTTATCCAACATGATTCCGTTTACCCGATTTTGTGACAACAAACGAAACAGAGTACACGCATCTCTGTAGTCATTTGATTGGTCTCAGTCTTGTTTGATTTCAAATTAGTATAACAATTTCAATTTGAATGATTCATTTGTCTTTCAAATAAGCTATTAGATACTTGTTAATTTTAATTCTTTAAAGATTTGAATTGATTTTAATGTTGATTCTGTGTCTGATTTAGACCAGCTACAGAATAGCAGGATTCTGTAGCTAGTCTTTAGAATTAGATTTTTATCATTTTCATTAACAAAATATCCTCCTAACTTGTCCATTTTTTACCCTTTTCAGGTACATCCGAATTGCATTGGGCATGCTGGACAGTCTAGGAGATATTTGTGTGATTTAGTTTTTATTTTAGGTTCCTAGTTTAGTCAAACTTGGGATATTTTCCCAGATTTTATGTAAATAGTTTTGATAACTTCCACAGGGATGTTTTACCCGGTGGAAGGTCTTTAAATACTTATTATTTTTTGTAATAAAGCATCCTCACTTGTGGGAGAACCAGGCTATGGATTTCTAATACAAACTGAGACAAGAGTTGATGTCTTGCTACAACTTTTTCTTTCAATATATCAATCTTTTGTTTCAAGTTTATGCATGTCGTTTGCAGTTGATTATAGACTACTTTAGCTATCATAATCTATTGCAAAATGATATGATTTAATTAATGTGTTATCTATATCTGAGTTCTTTCATTACTTAAAAATACAACAATTACTTTGTTTCAGTTAATGAATCACAGATTTCTCTTCTTCATTAATTGAATCATTTTGTATAGATCTTTGCATACATGTTTATCTAACTATGAAGATTTATAAATCATGAGATTGTTGTAATTTTTATGTCTTGTTTGTCCTGTAATCATATTTGAAGAGCACTGCAGCTTATTGTTTACGAGAATCTCCTGGATAATTCGGTGTGGGTTTCCTCCCTTCGATCAGCTAAGACAATCATTACACACAGGACAAACCTGGAGCGTTCCTTCAGGTCAGTTTGTTTTTCAGTATTTAATAGGTAGTTTGTTAGCATAATTTAAGTAGTTTAGTTAGATATATGTTTAGTTAGATTTGTAGTTAAAGTTAGTATATTAGTTGTTTAGTTTAGTTAGTTTTTATTTAATTTCTTTTTCATAAAATTATAAAATCGACAAAAAATATCTCTCACTGTCTTAGGGCATAATACAAATGAGTTTTTCAGGTTTTCATTCAAATCTGTAAATTGTTAATATTGTACATTTTGTGAATAAGATTTATTTCAGTTAGTAGTTAGATATTTGATTTCTTAGAGTTAGTATAGGATTAGATAGTGGATTGTATATATATATATATATATATATATATATATATATAGAATAGTTAGCTTAGTTTATTAGTTTGTTTCATTTCTCTTTAGTTAAATTAGTTTAGTTTGTTTTAATAGTTATTTTTAGTTAGATTAGTTAGTTTAGAGTAGTTTTCTTTTTTTTTGTTTTGTTTTCTTAGGACCTTAGATTGGCTAATGGAGCCGCTAAACCCGTCAGGGTGGTTCATCCCAAACGGCTTGGGTTATTAGACAACCTCGGACCGATTCCACTCTCCCAGTTGACGGACGGTCATTTTCGCCCGTCAACAAATGGCGCTAGAAGGAGGGCCTGAAATTAATTAATGGCACGAGGCGGTCGCAAGACTCCCCCACCACCTAATCGCTCACCTATAGTGACTAGAAGCCATTCGAACGATAATATTCCCCCTCAAACAGCAACCACATCAACCGACGATTCACAGATAACAGTTGAGCCAGCAACCCCTAATCCTACAGGTGGTGACATACAAGAGATTGTCCGCCAATCTCTTATAAAAACACATAGTGCCTTAGCTCGTTTGAGGCAACCAAACCGTCCATGGGGTCAACCTTTGGATTTCTATGATATCAGAGAACAATTAGGAGACACTAACCTCACTGTGAATCCTTCAGATCCAATCTTAAATCCTGCTGCAGGAGGATCTGGGATACCTCCTTCACCACCTCCATCATCTCCTTCCTCTTCTGGAGGAGATTCCTCTGACGAAGGCAATTCCCCTTCTCAGCCTTCCACACCCACTACACCAATGGAAAATCAGAACAACCCTGCTAGACCTTGGCTTGACCAGGATGTCGTAGTTGTACCTGCAGCTCAACATCCTTTACCTAAACACCCGGAGAAATGGCTTCCCAAGTTTGACCCTAACTCTAAACAGATCACTGAAGATCACATTAAAAAAATTATGTTAGCCATAAGACTCCGCAATGTCGAACACGAAGACTTTGTCTGTAGGTTGTTCCCCTATACTTTCGAGGGCAATGCATCCACCTGGTACTTTGTCCAACAACCCCATACCATCGTGTCTTGGGAAAAGTTTGAGTCATGCTTTTTGGAAAAGTTCGGAGACGGTAAGCCTCCGGAAGTCCTAGTCATGGACCTTTCTAGCTTAAGAATGAACCCAAAAGAAAAATTTAAAGAATTTAATCAAAGATTCTTAACACTCAAAAACTGAATCCCTACGGATTCCATGCCCGCCGAGAATCTTATAATAGCGTACTACACTAAAGCTTTGCATCAAAGTATAGCTATTTGGGTTAAACGATCTAAGAAAGCCACGTTGTTAGAAGCCTTCGTGGATGCCAGCCAGATTGAAAAAGATATACTTAGTCTTAAAGACTCTACTAGCAACGAAACAGAGACTAGTTCTTCTTCCAAAAAGAAGATCAAAATCCTCCCCAGACCCACTCAAAGTAAAACACAACCTGAAAGATCTGATTTAGAAAACTTAACTAAAGTTGTTCAAAAACTGTCAAATCAAGTTATAGACTTAAAAAGGACGACCAAAGAAGCTTCCTCGAGCAAAGGACCTTACAAAACCCCGTTCCGGAAGCCTTTTCCCACCAACCGACCTAATCCAACTACCGAAGGCCTTAATCTAGAAACTCTGCAATGCACTCTTCAAACGATTCTAGAAGCCCAAGATAACTTGATGCCTCCTGAGATTCCTGAGGAGGTAGTTGAACAAGAGACAGTTCAAGAAGAGGAGTCTTCTCCAAACATTTTTGGACACTTCTCGGATAGCATCTTCCAAGCTAATTTCAAGACAGTACATCCCTATAATACTAGGAGTAAGACAACAAACAAACCTTCTTCCAAAAATACTACAACTCCGCCTCCAAAGCAATCTAAATCAGCTAAGACTAAACAGAGTAATGTGAACACCAACTTGGATTATGATGTAGTTGAAGATCTTAAAAAGTTGAGAGCTAACATTTATGTTTATGAGTTATTGAAATTTCCATTTCTGCTACAAAAAATGTTACAGAATATTTCAGAGAATGGAAAAAATGGTAATTCAAGTGGTAATAAGGTTGTGCAGAACAAAGTTCCTTAGAAGACTTCCACTAAAAACAATCTTGATCCTCAAGATAAAGGGAGCCTTCCTGTAAGTAATGTAAGTAATGTAAATAATGTAGATAAAGTAGCTTTAGAAACTGCGAGTAAAAAGCCTCAAGCTACCACTCTTAGTACTCGCAAAAATGTACCTCCATTTTTGTTAACTTTCGAAATCTTTAATAGGAACGTGCACAATTGTATGGTAGACTCAGGAGCGTCATCCAATGTGATGCCATGGTCTGTATGCCAGAAGATTAACGTAGAAGTTGAACCATCTACTTTAAAAATCATACAACTTGATCGGACCAATGTTAAAGTTATAGGCGAACTAAAGAATGTGCTAATTAGATTATCGTCTAACCCCAAGGTTCATCAAGTCATTGATATAATTATTGTGGATATTCCAGAAGTGTATGGTCTGTTTTTAAGCAGGGATTGGTCAGAGCAGCTACACGGCTATTTCGCGACAGATTGGTCTCATCTATGGCTTCCAAACAATGGCAAGCGTAACAAAATCAAGGTAAATTGTGAATGCTACCTTAAGTTCACGGTCACAGATTTGAACGATCCCAACGAACCATTTACACCTTCTGCTGATTCACCTGAAGTACAAGGGATGGACACCTTCTTCGACAATTTCATGGTCGAGGCTTCAACGATCACCAATCCTGAACAACAGTCCGATATTGTAGCATATGTGCAGCCAACAGCTTCTACGCAACAGTCTCACGTACCTGATGGGAATCAAATTTGGTATCTTTATTTCGACGGGTCTAAGTCCAAAGAAGGAGCTGGCACAGGCTGTGTTATTATCGATCTCGTAGGTAACAAAACATTAATTGCATGTAGGTTGGAATTTGAATGTACTAATAATACTGCAGAATATGAGGCTTTACTGCAAGGTCTCAGAAAATATTTGGATATGAACATTCAAAATTTAACCGTATTTAGCGACTCTGAAATAGTGGTTAGACAGGTAAGATATTCTATCCACTGTCTGTCTCAGCATCTCAAAAGCTACCAATCTGAGGTATGTAATTTAATGAACAAATTTTCTGCTTTAGATATAAATTCTATTCCTAGATTGAATAACTCTGAAGCAGATTTATTAGCTAATGTAGCTTCTAAACTCCTTCCTGTAGAAGGCTTGTCCCCAGATGCATTCTCCGTCGAACTGTTGTTCCGGCCATCCGTTCTCGACAACATCACGAACTGGAGAGTCTTTGACAATGAACAGCATATTATTAACTTTCTGCACATGGAAGAAACCTTTCAAGGCGCGGTGATAGACGAACACACACACGATGACAATTTGCGCGATTTCACGATAATACCAGATCCGAGAACTCCTGAATCTTCATCGGACATGGTAAACTCGATCCCTAAATCTGTAGTTAGATTAGAGAAGTTTTATGATCTTCAAGATAAATTCAAAAAATCGGTCAACTGTAAAACCAATAGTTCCTCGTTATCTTATGAAAAGGTAAACTTAGGAACTAGGGACAATCCGCAGTGCATTAATCTAGGGGTAGGATGTTCTGAACAAGAAAAAGTTGCATTTATTAAATTGTTCAAAGAATTTAAAGATTTCTTTGCATGGACGTATGACGACCTTAAAACTTTCGACCCTAATATCATACAACATGTCATTCCTATGAAGCCCCAGACCTTACCCTTTCAACAAAAATTGAGAAAAATGCACTCTAAGCTCGAACCAACCGTTCAAAAAGAATTGAATAATCTCCTAAATGATAAGATAATTTTTCCTGTTAGACACACTCAATGGGTTTCTAACCTTGTCCCAGTCCGGAAGAAAAGTGGGGAAATCCGACTCTGCGTCAATTTCCGAAACCTTAATAGAGCGTCTGATAAAGACAACAATCCTGTCCCACCCATGGAACAGATCCTTCAACAGGTATCTGGTTCTGAGAGACTATCTTTACTAGATGGTTTCTCAGGGTACAACCAAGTCCTAATGTCTCCACCAAACCAACTTAAAACTACCTTCTGTACCCCGTGGGGCACTTATGCTTATCGAAAAATGCCCTTTGGATTGATTAATGATGGAGCCACTTTCCAGAGAGCGATGGACATCGCTTTCCGAGGCTTAATCAATTAGTCCATCGTAGTTTACTTAGATGATGTGACTGTATTTTCTAAAAACAAAAACGATCATCTATCTCACTTACGAGCCGTTCTACTGCGATGTCGTAAATACGACATCTCCTTGAATCCTAAAAAATCCATCTTTGCAGTAGAACAGGGTAAACTCTTAGGATTTATTGTGTCAAGCGAAGGGATGATTATCGACCCCGAAAGGACTCAAGTCATCGCAAAACTTGCCCCTCCTACATCCAAAAAACCTATGCAGTCTTTCTTAGGCTAGATTAACTTTGTGAGAAGATTTGTCCCCAGCTTCTCCGAAATGGTCAGACCCTTGCAGAACCTAATTAAGAAAGACACCCAATATCACTGGGGACCCCTAGAAAATCAAGTTTTTAATGCAATAAAGAAGGCCATAATAGACACTCTATCTCTCATGAGCCCCGATTTTTCTCAAGACTTTACACTCTACACTTTTGCTTCTGACCATTCCTATGTTGCCGTCCTAACCCAAAAGAATGCTAAGAACAATGAAGTACCCATTGCCTTTATGATCTCTGCTTTCCAAGGCGCTAAACTTAATTACCCAGCGGTAGATCAGCAAGCTTACGTTGTTTTCAAAGCAGTCAAGCACTTTCGGTCCTATCTTTTGAAGTCAAGGGCGAAAGTCATTGTCCCTTACCCAGTCGTTAGGAATCTGTTAGTGTAGAAGGAACTAGGTGAAAATAGGGCTAACTGGGTCACCTCCTTGCAGGACTACGACTTAGAAATCACCCCAGCTCAGATAGTGAGGGGTCAAGGGTTATGCAAGTTAGTTGCTGATTCAGCAGCAGGACAGTAAGAAAAAAGTGATACGTCAAACCTAGGACAACACGATCAAAATCTAATCTGTTGCGCACAAAACCCTGTCAGTCCTTGGTATGACGATATAAGATTTTGTCTTGAACATGGGTCAGCCCCCCGTCACTTGGATCCCGCTAAAAGAAGAGAGTTGAGATTAAAGTCTGCCTCCTTTCATCTGGTTAATGGTATCCTGTTTCGTCAAAGTTTTGACGGCATACTGATGCGCTGTCTTGAAAAAGACGAAGCAGAAAAAGTCTTGCTAGAGTTGCATGCAGGAGAAGCTGGTGGTCATTTTGGTGGTGACACCACTACCCATAAGGTTTTAAGAGCCGTTTATTACTGGCCCACGCTTTTTAGAGACGCCCATGCCTTGTGCCGTAAATGTACCATTTGTCAAAAAGCATCAGGGCGGTTACAGAAACCAGCCTTTCCTTTGCAGCCCGTTTCAGTAGATTCTTCTTTTCAGCAGTGGGGCCTTGATATCATAGGTCCGATCAACCCCCCGTCTTCACAACAACACAAGTTTATTGTGACAGCCACAAATTACTTTACCCGATGGTCTGAGGATGCCACGTTAAGAACCGTCAACACCAGTCAGGTAATTGTATTTTTAAACTCGAATATTATCGCTCGTTTTGGTATCCCTGACTGTTTAGTATTCGATAATGATTCTTACTTTTCTTCTCTTGAGATGAGCGAGTTCACTTTGGAAAAATGAATTAAATTGAAGTATTCTGCTAGCTATTACCCCCAGGGCAACGGATTGGAAGAATCGACAAACAAGAACTTGATTAAAATCATCAAGAGAACGGTGGTTGAAAATCACAAAAATTGGCACAATGCACTGTTGAACGCGCTGTGGGATGATAGGGTAACACCAAAAGTTGTTGTAGGTAACTCCCCCTTTTTTATCGTTTATGGTAGAGAAGCATTTCTTCCACCTCACATTCTTCTTCCTTCACTTCAGTTGTCGCAGAAAATCCAAGAAGAAGATTGTCCCCCTTTGGAAAACCGAATTAACGCTTTGATGAAGCTAGAAGAGGTAAGAGCCCAAGCTAAACGGAAGTTAGATCAACATCAACTATTAGTTAAAAGCTGGTTCGATTCTAACTCTGCTTCTGATAGAAATTTCGAAGTAGGTGATCTCGTCTTGAAATGGGACAAACCGCATGAGGGAAAGGGAGAACACGCAAAATTTCAAAACTTATGGCTTGGACCGTTTTTAATTGCTGAAAAGTTGGGTCCTAGTTCTTTTCGATTGAAAAATCTTGAAGGGCAGCCTGACACCTACCCGGTGAATGGCCAAGCCTTGAAAAGATACTTTTCTTGATGATGACCCTTGTATATTATGTACATATTTTGCTTCTGTTTTTTTTTTTCGTTTGCTTTTTGTTTTTGATTTTTCCTTTGAATTTATCAGCTTGTGTTTTTTGAAATACACATACCTGTATACCGAGCTATTCAGACAATGAAAACAGAAAATTCCTTCGCTGAAATAATTGCTGAGAAAATTGTATAAACATCAATGGTATATTTCTGAAATTTATATCTGTGTTGGCAAAAAGTTTATTGTTTGAAAGAAGTTGACTGATTTCGATCTCTGAGTAAAGCTTGTCATGATCATCTATTATCTTTTTACACTGTCCCTATTCCTTAAGGGAATGACTCGGAAGATGTCTCCCTGCCTTAGGAAGTTGTTTTGATAAATGAAACATCTCTAGATCTAAATAAATGACAGTTCTAAAAAATTCCAATGAGGTCTAAAAAAATATGTTAAAATATTATGATTTTCAGCGTCACCCCACTCAACTATATATATTTGAAAAACAAAACAAAATAAATTATTAATAGAGCTGTGGGAAGTGCTTGTAAACCCGCCGGGATGCTGAACAGGTCTGCTGGCAGTGGGTAAATGCATGCATGATGCCAAGACAACTTCGTCGGGGTACTGAACAGGCCCACTGGCAACGAAGCAATGTCGGGTATATGCAAATTTGCAAATAAGACACCTCTTTAATGTCCTTTATTCTGATCTAGAACTTCTTGGCAGGATATAGATGTTAGAGTGGGTTAAATGGCAACCCTGTCGAGGTTATGGACGCCTGCTGGCAACAGTGGCTCTGTCAAAAGTATTGGAGATTTTATCTTTAATGTCGTGACTCGCTGGTCTTAGGACTGTTATCTGTTTTCATCTTTTAAAACACTGCTGGAATAGTTGGTTAATGATGATGTTTATACGATTTTCTGGTTGTTGTTTTTGAGTTGGAATTATCTTTGCTGTCCTAATCTGAATTTGTCCTTTTGGCAGAGATAACTGCTTCTAACAGTGTGTCACCATTTTTGGCAGCCAATTCACATTTTTCACTGTCTTATAAGCTGCCTACACCAATGTTTTTCAAACATTAATTTTTCGTCGCAATTCTCAAATAAACGACACTTTTATTCTTTGCGCCATTTGCACACTTACCTTCGTTTTTGTTTTCACGATTGTAAGCGTGAAAACTTGGTCTTTCGAAGTCACATTAAAATTATTATTGAATTGTCGTTATCCTTCTTGTCGATATGCCCATTGCGTTTACATTTTACTTATCATTATGCAGTTGCAAAACTTTTTGATCTGTACTCATTGGACATTCTTTGATTGATTATGTAATTTTGTTTCATGAGTAATTGAGGTTGTGATGCATTGGTAATTGGATTTATATGTTCTTTGATTTGATCTACTTGACCATTGGTTTCATAAAAATACATAGGTATTATGGTTAAACCCTTGATATATATCATTTAATATGACACCTAGTCCATGTTATCACAACGCAGGTCACATAGTCAAAACATTGGTGTTGGTTTCGATTTGTATGTTTGGTTTTAAAACTATGGCATAACGTTTGATTGTGCGCATGGTTTATCCACTTACCAAAGGTTTTAATTGATTGATTGAAATGACATAGTTATAACACATGTGCGTGGTGATTTGTATAGTTGAAAGCACCGACGGTTGTACCTTGGTAATGACTATTCTGCATGGCCAGCAAATAGCTCCACCACCTTCACACGATGTCATTAATGTTGCTCCTATCTCTGTTTCACCTCTGTTAGCTCAGGTAAGCCTTCGGGTGTTTTGTTCCTGTGTATGCTGCATTCAAACCCTGGCTTGTTCACCGTGTGCTCTTCCTTATGGCACCAGTGGTGCGAATTGAGTCGAACGGTAGCCAAGCCTTGCCACTATTCAATAATGCCTAGAAAGACTTAAAGGATAGCGGTTGGATCATGTTTGTACAACGATTTGAGGGTTTTAATCTATTTGTTTCACAACAGTTCGCCCTGACTTTTGATGGGTGTAGGGCCAAAGTAGGCAACATTCAGCTTGAGCTGAATGAGGAGTTAATTAGCTCTGCCACTGGGTTAGTAGCCACGGGCTAGCGATGGTTCAAAAAATCTAAAGTTGAGGAGGTGCCATGGCCACTACTATTCGTATCACAAAAGGTCACATCCTATGACAGAGGTATGCCCATTTCCACGCTTAAACCAAGATGGCATGATCTTTTGATGGTGGTTAAACAATTCGTGACCTGTGAGGGTCGATATGGACTGGTTTTTCTTTATCACCTTCGACTGTTAATGAATTTTATGGGGTATCCATTGAATATTCCTTTTTATTTCCAGCGAAGTCTTTATAAAGTGGCTAAGAGGTTTGAAAGAGAAAAGGCCGATAGTAGCTTGTTCCACCACGGCCTAATCAGACTCATCGTTGTTCATCACTTAAATCTTCACGGTGATAGCTGGCAAGCTTTTATCTCTCGGAATGGTTTTGCTGATGCAGAGCCCGTCCAAATTGACAAGCCTGTGGTTAGTGAAACCAAGGTCGAGCCACCCGTGCCCTTCCATGTCCTACTGCCCTCTCCTAAACCCTCGGTCGACCTTGATATTGACTTACCCAACGTCTTAGCAGACAAGGTTGAGGCTATAAAAAATCCTATGAGTAAAAAGGTCAAGGGAAACCCTACTGTTGATGGAAAAGGTAAAAAGAATGCTCGACTTATCTCAAGAATGGCTAGGAATAAACCTAAACCTAGTGCTGAGCAGAAGCCCATAGTCCTCAGTGAATATTTTGACTCTGACATCGAACGCTTCCTAGCTAGTGAGTATCCTTACTCCCAAGGTCTGTGCTCCGAGCCACCCTATGACTTCGTTTCTAATCTACCCCCTTGCCTAAGGAACAATCCTAGCTACCCTGGGATCAAGCTACCTAACGAAACCCTCGGCAATTTAACCAAACCCTCACCTGCATTTTGGAAGCCCGGATAGTCTTCATGTGACCAATGTGATGTGTGGTTGGAACGATACTATACAAACGTTCCCTTATTACAGTCGAAGATCCAATCATTAGAAAACCAAGTTGCAGTGTTGATCAGTAAAAGGGACAAGCTTCAAGCAAATGATAGGAAGCAGAAAACCACTGGTTCCATCGTATTTAGGAATGTCGAATCGGCTACAGCCGTTGTCAATTCCAAAATGTCATGATCAAGATGTCTGCTCGTCATCCAGGTATGAATTTAGGTATCAATTTCGTTTTGTGAATTGCCAGGATTAATATAATGATCTGAGTTTGGTTTTCAAATAGCTCTGTCTATTGTTCGAAATGACTCTGTTATAGCCATATCGAAAACGGTTATGTTGTTCATCCTGTACATTGTTTTCGTTTTGCTAAAATTAAATGAGGTTATGATTTGGTTAAATGATTTGGCCGTGCCCAGTTTAGCAATTGATTGGTTTTCATTTGTTTTGATTCGTTTGACTTTTGGTGTGAGTTAACGAAATCAATGGTTTGCTTTCGCTTGGATTTTTTTTGTATCTGACCTGTACATGAGATTTTTATGCTAAAATTAGAGCACGATCATGTTTTGATTTGGTATGATTTCGTTATGGTTGGATTATATCGACTCTGATTTAGTTTGTATGCTGTGATTTTGGAACGACTTCGTGAGTTTGAATTGATGTGATGTAATCTTCTAAATCAGGAATACAACTCTGATCAACTCCGATTTGGAAAGAACGACTATGTTTTGTATGGAAACGATATTCTCATTTAAGCCTGTGCAAAAGATATCTACGCCTGAATCATGGAATGGTTTTGATTCACAACGACTATGTTAAACTCCAATTGTTCGATTTTCTCTTGTCTTGATTGGATTGTTGTGTATCTTCAGTTAGTACGATTGATTTTATGAGTTGGATTCATATCAAAAATAGACTTGATACTGCTCTGTTTGATTTTAATTTTCAAAACGAGTTGGTTAAACCCAGATCAACATATGTTATCTCTGTCAAATTCGGTTAATAGTTCGTTTTGAAATGAATGCTAGTAATATTTTATTGAAAGTCAATCGATTTCGTCCACCCTAATTGGCAATAATAAACGATTTGGCGAATCCCACAGACCCTGTTATCAACTGATTGATCCCATTATGATTTCGTATGTGATAATTTACATACCAGTTTTGATTTGATTCGCTATTAGCATGATCGTTTATATTTAATACAATTATATCAATTTGAGAAAATGACCATGTTTGGATTTGATCGTGTTTCCTGTTGATGAGGCAGCATTAAAAAACAATTGCCTATAATTTGTTTAACTGTATCGATTTCAATTGGTTATGAATCGATTTCATTATTGTCATTTATCCAACATGATTCCGTTTACCCGAATTTGTGACAACAAATGAAACAGAGTACACGCATCTTTGTAGTCATTTGATTGATCTCAGTCTTGTTTGATTTCAAATTAGTACAACAATTTCAATTTGAATGATTCTCTTGTCTTTCAAATAAGGTATTAGATACTTGTTAATTTTAATTCTTTAAAGATTTGAATTGATTTTAATGCTGATTCTGTGTCTGATTTATACCAGCTATAGAATCGCAAGAATCTGTAGCTAGTCTTTAGAATTAGATTTTTATCATTTTCATTAAAACAATATCCTCCTAACTTGTCCATTTTTTACCCTTTTCAGGTACATCCGAATTGCATTGGGCATGCTGGACAGTCTAGGAGATATTTGTGTGATTTAGTTTTTATTTTAGGTTCCTAGTTTAGTCAAACTTGGGATATTTTCCCAGATTTTATGTAAACAGTTTTGATAACTTCCACATTGATGTTTTACCCTGTGGAAGGTGTTTAAATACTTATTATTTTTTGTAATAAAGCATCCTCACTTGTGGGAGAACCAAGCTATGGATTTCTAATACAAACTGAGAAGAGTTGATGTCTTGCTACAGCTTTCGCTTTCAATATATCAATCTTTTGTTTCAAGTTTATGCATGTCGTTTGCAGTTGATTATAGACTACTTTAGCTATCATAATCTATTGCAGAAAGATATGATTTAATTAATGTGTTATCCATATCTGAGTTCTTTCATTACTTAAAAATACAACAATTACTTTGTTTCAGTTAATGAATCACAGATTTCTCTTCTTCATTAATTGAATCATTTCGTATAGATCTTTGCATACAGGTTTATCTAACTGTGAAGATTTATAAATCATGAGATT
>SNQJ01S0031749.1:153735-172526 GCA_010110895.2 Picea sitchensis
AGAGAGAAAGGGGGGAGAGTGTGAGAGAGAAAGGGAGGGGTATACAATGAGATATAGATGGAGGGTTATATGTGAGAGAGATATGAGGGGGAGACAGAGATAAGGGGAGGAAAGGAGATACAAAACAGGAGCATAAGAGAGGTCATGAGTTAGATGGAGAGAGAGAGAGGGATGGGTTAGAGAGAGAGAGGGAGGAAGGAGAGAAGGGGAAGGATGGAGAGAGGCAACAAGAGTATAAGAGAGGTCGAGAGTAAGATGGAGAGAGAGAGAGAAAGGGTGTAGAGAGAAAGAGGGAGGTAGAACAAGGGGTAGAGAGAAAGAGAAAGGAGAGAGAGGGAGAGTGAAAGAGGGGTAGAGATAGAGAGAGTGAGAGTACCAACGAGAGAGAGAGAGGAGGGGTGTGGAGAGAGAGTGTGACAAGGGGAGAGGGAAAGCTATATAAGGGGAGTAGAGAGGGAGTGTTTGAGAATGTGAGAGGGAGGGAGAAGGATAAAAATAAGGGGGTTAGAGAGAGAGAGAGAGAGAGAGAGAGAGAGAGGTAAAGAGATAAAGGGGAGGAAAGTGGGGGAGATATAGGTAGGAGGATAAAAAGTGAGGGGGAGAGACACGTATATGTATGAGAGAGAGAGAGATAGGAAGGTAGGGAGAGAGAGGGAAGGGGGGGGTAGATAGAGATAAAGAGAGAAAGGGAGAGAGTGGGAGAGAGAGAGAGGGAGGGAGGGGGATACAATTAATGATAGAGTGAGGGGAAGAGTGGGGTAGATGCAATCGAGATATGGGGGGGAGAGGGAGATAATGGGAGGGAGGGAGAGAGTCAAAAAGAGAAGAAGATAGATCGAGAGTGATATGGAGAGATAGAGGGAGGGGGTAGAGAGAGAGGGAAGAGGTAAAGAAGGGGAGGGAGGTAGAGAGACAAAAACAACATAAGAGAGGTCAAGAGTGAGATTAAGAGAGAGAGAGAGAGGGAGGGAGAGGGGGGTAGAGAGAGGATGGGTGTAGAGAGAGAGAGTGTGCAAGAGTGTGAGAGGAGGAGAGAGAAAGAAAAATAGGGGAGTATAGAGAGAGTGTGAGAGGGAGGAAGTGTTGATATTATGGTAGTTGCGGGAGGTATTAACCTCCATGTGTAACCTTGCCAAGAATAGAATATTATTGGAAGCAGGACAAACCCTAAAACATTGGATAATAACCCTAGGAGGCAAGTCGGCTCAAGAGAATATTTATTATTGAGTTATTAGCCTCCAAAAGTAGAAGTCAACCCAATTAGGTCACTTGGAAGACTATAAATAAGAGGGAGCTAGATCTCATTTTTCACCTCACCTCTCACAACTGCATAAGGCTAGTGGTGCACAAGTTTGGAGAGGATCTGCAGCTGCAACAGACAAATTTCAGTTTTGGCTTGGAATTTCTCTTGGTTATGGTTTGTTCTTTCTTCTTTGATTTTGGTTATTCTTGCTTGGTGCACTAGCCCTGGAGAGAGGTACGCTACCTTGATTGGCTATTTCGTTCTAGTTCTCTCTATCAAGGTTAAGATGCTCGAGGGTGGTTTCAACCTATGTTTGTGTGACAATATTACTATATTGTCTATGGTGAAACGAGCACACCTATTATTTCTAATAGGTTATGGGCCCACACTATCTTCAGACAGTGTAACCATTGGAAGATATATTGGGAGGATTTTTGCTCAGTTACAGTTGTAGTTACAGTCAAAGTTTTTGCTGCAACAACAACACCCTAACTCTCTTGTTGAGGAACCTTAAGTGAAGAGATTGACCTAATTTCTTGATAGCCTAGTGTGTCATAGCCTAGAACACCTCCTGGTACTCTCAGCAAGCTAAGACGTCAAGTTTGAGTTTTTGGTAAAAGTCAAAGGATGACCAAGTCAAAGTAGTCATGACTTACTCTATGAAGTCAAAAAACAATTTAGAAGGAGCTTCTAAATTCAGAGCATGGAAGAAAAGGATTGATCTCATCCTTGCCAAGAATAAAGTGTTAGATATCATGAAAGGAAATATCGCGGAACCACAGTTTGAATAAGGAAAAGAGAAGGAACTTCAAAATGTTGCAGTTATGGAGAAGTTCAAAGACAAAGACATCAATGCCATGAGTATCATAGTGGACTCTGTAAAATACCACTTGATACCCTACTCTCTCATATTGACTCATCTAAGAAGATGTACGATGCCCTAACTAATCTCTTCTCAGTCAGAAACATTGGACAAGTAATGAGCTTTGAGAATGAGCTTCATGACATGAAAATGAATGATGATGAAAGCATAACATCATACTTTGTGAGAATCTCTTAGTTAAGGGATCAACTACAAACTATTGAAGAAATCATTTCAAGTCAAATATAGTACTCAATGGTCTTCCCAAGACATGGGATGCATTTTCCACAAGCATGAACACAAGAAAGGATTATCCCACATTTGAAGAACTTTGGACTTGTTATGAACAAGAAGAATCAAGGATTAATGCAAAAGAGAAACCCCAAAAGAAATACGATGATCAATCTTTCACAACAAGGTTCAATAATTTCAGGAATAAGAAGAAGTTTGGCTCAAGGAATAAACCAAATCAAGAAAAGGATATGTCAAAAATACAATGCTTCAACTGTTGAAAATATGGTCATTACAGGAACCATTGTCCTGAGTTAAGAAAGAGGAAGGAAATAGACAAAGAAATAGTTTTTGAATAAAGGGAACCCTCAAAGAAAGTCAAGCAGAATAAAAAAAACTTCTTCTTCTAAGTCAAGGTAATAATATTCTTCAAAGATATTGTATATACCATGTTTACATAGTTCCTGTACACATCATATATATTTTTTTCCTGGAGAAGTTAATATGTTCAAGTGAAACAATACCTATGGAAGAATAACAAGATAAGGATTTCTATCACGATGACTACAAGTCAAGAAATACACATGAAAAAATGAAGTACATTGACAATCCTTGGTAACAATTCCTGTGGAAGCTATTACATAAGTAAAAACTGCAAGATAAGGTGAAATCATAATCAAACTTGAAGAGACCCAGAAGAATTCAAAATAGAAAGAAGTCAACAATCAAGAGGAAATTAGAAAAAGACTTGTGACACTTTGGAAAAGGAAATAAGGATGCGGTCAGAAGCATGAACTCTCTTAGACGGAGGGAGCGGATTACAAAATCACAAAACAAGAGCATGCATTCATGTATGAAGCAAGGATTAGGAGGGAGTTAATCCTAAATAATATGATCCATCGAGGATTATGAAGTATATTTCCTTGTTCCCATTGAAAGCATCAACCATGATAAGCAACACGTGTTCAGAATAAGTCTTCTTCGAAAAGAAGCCTCAAAGTATCCTTGGTTGTCCATCTACATCCACGATCCTATAATAAAAGGAAGAAGTTGGAATATTCAGGGCATGGAATATATAGAAGACTCCATGGACCCAAGAACTAAAGTGAAACATGAGGAAGAACATGAAGATCCCAAGAAAGAAAGAAAAGCCAAAACAACCAATTGTTATACCGATAATCACAATACTACTAGCTTGGTTTGAACCCACTAGAAGTAATCAAGTAGAAGAAATGGAAGTTATGATGAAGAAAAATATATGTAAGAAATTGTGAAAAGACGGTTATGAATGGAAGCATTGCAAGATTCAAAACTAGAGGTTCTTCTAGAAGGAAGAGAAGACTATGATAACGACATGTTCCCATAAACCAGATATACCTCTATCTGAGCTATTATATCTTTTGCAATATCCATGGATTGAAGTTTACATCAGTTGGTTGTAAAAGAATGTTCTCCCAATAGACAATTTGAGGAAGAAGCTTATGTAAATCAATCTCAAGGTTTTGAGGTATACTAGAAAGAGACCCATGTATGCAGATATAAGAAGACCTTCTATGGATTCAGACAACTTGATGTAGAGTATCTCATATACAACAAAAGCATGGTGAAAATTGTCTATGACAGAGATAGTGTATCACAATAGTTACTCAGAAGTATGGGATGATGGATTGCTAATCCATGGAAAACTCTCATGATGACAGAAGAAGTTCTACTTGGATATGTTTCAGTCCGAGCCTTGCCACAATGTCATGAGCTAGAAGGAAACATAAGTGTTGAATTCAACCATGATATATATATTTAATGGGTAGAGCTACATGAATCCTTTAGAGAAAACCAATTTTCCATAACATACCAAAGTACATTGAGATTAAGAATTACATTCTCCATGATGAAGTCCAGAAAATAGAAGTGGTTCTCCAATATATCTCCATAGATGAACAAATATCAGATATTTTTGTAAAACCTCTATCCAAGATAAAACGTTTTCAAGTTGGGGCTCGTGGAGATGACTTCCTTATTGAAAAAGGAAGAGATTACTCCCAGGTAGGGAGGGAGAATTGATGTGTTATTGATTTATGGATAGCCATTTTTCAGTTCGAAAAATGGTCCAGGATGAGTAGTTCCTTTCTAGTTCAGAAAGTGGTTTGAAATTTCTGATGGGCAAGAATTTTCCAATTTGGAAAATGGTCCAGATCAGACAATCATTTTCGCAATGAAAAATGGTTTGATAGATTGTTGATGTACCATAGACAACGATTCACCTTGTGTCTGGTGTGGGGAAATGGTCTAGGATAGTCATTCTTCTTTGAAGTCACTCTGAGTAGTGGTCAAGTAGAATGGTCTGCCTTTCCAGACAATCATTTTTTCGAAGTTCACAGTTGTGAGCAGTTTCGAAGAATGGTTCATTTTTGGAGGTTGGTGCATGAAAGTAATTTCCATTAGGAAATGGTCCGGACAGTAATTCCCTAGGGTAGATTCATTCTCTCCAAGTTGCACTATGATTAGTTCCATAAGAATGCCCCATTTAGGTGAATGGTCCAGGTTTAGCAATCAGGGACAAGCATTCCCTAGAGTAGACTCATTCTCTCCAGGTTGCACTATGATTAGTGTCATCGGAATGGCCCAGTTAGGTGAATGGTCTAGGCTCAAAAATTAGGGACAATTATTCTTCTATGCTTGAGAAGAATAGTCCAGATAGCCCATCACTGATGTTTTACCTTCTAAGGGTAGATGTTCTTCCAGATCTCACAAATATGAGTGGAAGAATGGCCCAGATGACTTATTTTATATCATGATATTGTTTTTATGTAGGTTGATACAAGGTGATATGATTGCTATGTAGACTGTATGTCTCTAGACAATACATGTGGGTTAATGTGGTGGATGTGTTCCACTAGTTGTGACTATGTGTCATTGATTAAGTAGTTGTGTGCTACTTGGTGTGGTTGTGTACCACTGGATAGTAGTTGTGTACTACTATGGATAGACACAGTTGTTTTCTATTGAATGGCATTGTTCTGATTTTCATGAAGACTACTCAATAGCGTTGGAAATGATTATCAGCTATATGGATATCTAGTGCACTAGTGGACAAACATTTTTCCAGGAAGAAAATGGTCCAGGACATTTATTCTTCTAGGACGTATGTCTGGATTAGAAGAATAGTCCTTGTATCCCATGGCATGGCTTCCAACATTTGTTGGAATAGTTATTCTTCTAGGACATATATCTGGATTAGAAGAATGGTTCTTTTATCACTCTGTGCAGTGAGTGGCTTATTCAGTATCATGCTCGATTAATCAGATGGAGTCTGGGTTCAAGAGATGATGCAATCGATGCTATCAAATGATATTGATAATAATGAGGGTGCTTATGATCTAATCATGAGATAGCTTGTATGGCTATGATTATTCTACCAATTGAATGGTATGTTTATGCTAAATACCATTGTCTTCAATACCTCCTTAGCTAGGAGGGAGTTTTGATATTATGGTAGCTATGGGAGGTATTAAACTCCACGTGTAACCATGACAATAATAGAATATTCTGGGAAGCAAGAGAAACCCTAAAACGTTGGATAATAACCCTAGGAGGCAAGTCAGCTCAAGAGAATATTTATTATTGAGTTATTATCCTCCAGAAGTAGAAGTCGACCTAGTTAGATCACTTAGAAGACTATAAATAAGAGGGCACTACAACACATTTGCCACCTCACCTCTCACAACTGCATAAGGCCAGTGGTGCTCAAGTTTGGAGAGGAGTTGCAGCTGCAACTGTTGCAACTCAAAAATTTCAATTTTGGCTTGGAATTTTTCTTGGTTATGGTTTGGACTTTGTGCTTGGCCTTTGGTTATTCTTTATTGGTGTGTTATCCCTAGAGAGAGGTACACTACCTTGATTGGCTATTTGGTTCTAGGGTTTTCTTCCATAATTATTCTCTATGTCAAGGTTAAGGTGCTCGGTGGTGGCTTTGGCCTATGGTTGGGTGAAAATATTGCTATATTTTCTATGGTTAAATGAGAACACCTATTATTTATAACACAGAGAGGGAGAGAGAGAGAGGATGGGTGGAGAGGGAGAGAGAGAGGGGGAGAGGAAGGGGGGGAGAGAGGGAGACATAAAAGGGTGTTTGATCCAGATTTATGAGCAGAATGAAATGAGACCACATATTTATAATATCAACACATAGACAAAATGAACAATAACAAAGATACAGTAAAACTTGACTTCTATTAAATAAGAAATATGTTGAAAACTATAAAATGCAGACTAAAAACAGGTTTGCTAGAATGCTAGAAGCTTATCTCTAAGAAGAGATTTGACGGCTACGCTCATTCGCAAGAAGATGAGTACAATGACGCTCTGAAGAAATTTTCAAAATAAAAATGAATTCAAAAACCCTAAACATCCAAAAACCTAACCCTAGGAGATGAAGCACCAAAAGTCATGTGGACCCCATTGGGGTAAGTTAGTACATCAACTTCCCAGGGTCATAACTTTTGCATACGATCCTCATTTAGGGAGAATGATAGCTCAATGGAAAGGTATTTACGAGGAGATTCATTAAGGGGGATCAATAAGAGCCTTTGATTATAATTTAGGTTCATGATCGTGAAAAAACGTCGTTAAGGCCCTCAAAATGGCCCTAGAAGTTCACAAACCGAAAAACTACTAAAAATAGTAAGTTGCCAAAAAATGTTTTGAGCCGATGTAAAAATGTGGGTGGCCACTGAGATACTCCTATATAAATACTCCCCACTTAGGAAGCAGTGGTCTCCATTGCATTCAGTGCCCCCATAAGATGAGGAAATTTCTGCTGAATTTGGCCCCGGGTGAGCCACTTGCCTTGGTGCAGGAGCTACCTTTCTTTGACAACTTGATAAAGTTGGATCCTATGCTAGTGAGTGTATTTCACATCTGTGTCCATGATATGATCAATAGATTCATTTTCAATGCATTCAAGGTTGAGCTCTGGTGGTTTCAATTATTTTTTTATATCCAAGGTGTCCAATAATGGTGGAAGATAAGGCCGAAGGAGGTCCACATTGAGCACTAGGTGCAAGACAAGGAAGGGGGGAAGGTTGAGCTAAAACGAATTGTCACCCAAAACCTTGGTGATGGTGTAGGTTCCATAATGGAGTGGACAAATCTTCCAATGAGGCCCTGTAAGGCATTGTTTCTACAAGTGCAATCAAACTTTGTCTCTCACCTTAAACTAGTGTGGCACCCAGTGTTGATCATGGCACTTCTTGTACTTAGCATTGGACTTCTGTAAAATATCTTGAACCTATTGAAGGATGTGTTGGATCCACTCAATGAACTGGGTGGCTTTTTCATCTCCAGTTGGAGCATGAGACAAGTCTTCCTGGGTGGCTCCAAGGGGCAGTGAAACATCCATGGGATCCAATGGTTGAAATCCAAACCCCACCTGAAAGGGGTTGTGGTCGGTTGAGCTATGTATGGCTCTATTGTAGCTGTGCTGAAAATATGGAAGACTCTCATCCCAGGTGCGGTGATGCTTGGAATTGTACATGCGCAGGATGTGCACAATCATCCGGTGGACAACCTCAGTTTGGCCATCTATCTAGGGGTGGAAGGAAGTGGAATTGGTGAGCTTGGTGTCCAGCAGTGACCAGAGGCTCGAAAAAAATGTGTTGAGGAACCGATTGTCCTGATCTAAGATAATGGTTTGTGGGATCCCAAAGTGTACTCACACTCATTCAAACAAGAGCTTGGAAGTGGCCTCTACTATGATTCTCTTCTTGCATCAGGCCATAATCGCCATCTTGGAAAAGCGGTCAACAACCACAAAAACACAATGAATTCCCTACATGGTGGATGAAATGCCCAACATGTAGTCCATTGAGATGGATTCCAAGGGTCTGTCAGGAGTAGGCAGAGGAGTGTACATGCCTTGTTTCTTAGTGTTCGGTTTGGAAATAGCACAATAGGTGCATGACCAAATATACTTGTTGACATATTGTTGAAGTTTCGACTAATAGAAATGACGTTGTAGCTCTGCTATTGTTGTTTCCACGACGAAGTGTCCTTACACTCGATTGTAGTGGGATTCCCAAATCAGCTTCACTAGCTCGCTTGATGGAACACATAAATGGCCTAGATGGCACAACTCATCCTAAATATGGAAATTAGTGACGATTGTGTTTGCGCCCAACATGTGGTAGGTGTTGGTGAATTCATGATCTATCTCATAGAGTTGGGGCCATCCGAAGGTCTCATGGCTGCAAGAATCAAGCATTGTGGTGAGTGTCGCAACTGGAGGTCAGCTAAGGTAATCAACAAATTGGTTGGTACTTCTTGTTTTATACTTGATGTTGAGGTGGAATTGTTTCAAACATATGGACCACTTCTAATGGTGGAAATTCTGCAATTTTCCTTGTGTCCTCATGAACTGCAACGACTTATGATTAGTTTGGATGACTATCTCCTTCCATAAAATGTAATTCCTCCATTGGCGGTAGGCTTTCACAATGGAGTACATTTATTTTTCATAAGTAGGGTATTTATGGATGACATATGTTAGTGTCTCACTATGATAGTCCATGAGGTGGTCGTGCTAAGTGATGGTTGCACCCACAACATAGTCTGAAGCATTTGTCTCGATCTCAAAGGGCTATTGTAGGTCAGGTAATGAAATAACCAGGGAGGAGTACAAGCATTTCTTCAAATCATCGAACGTTTTCTGTTGGGATAGGCCCCACACAAATTTTTCCTTACCACCACCCCTGGTTATTTGGTTGAGTGCCCATACAATATGGGAGAATCCCAACATGAACCTGGGATAGAAATTGACATGGCCTAAGAAGCTTTGAACCTCAATGAGCGTAGTTGGGGCTGGCTAGTCACGGATGACTTGGATCTTAGCTGGATCAACATGCACACTATGTGCATCAACAATGTATCCTAGGTACTAGACCTTGTTCATGCCAAAGGATCATTTTTCCAAGTTCACATATAGCTTGTGCTACTGCAAAGTGTGTAGAACCTGTTGAATATGTTGCAAGTGTTCTGCCCAAGTCTTATTGTAGACAAGGATGTCATCCAAATAAACCACCACAAAATAATTAGTTAAAGTCTACAAGATATCATCCATCATCCTCATGAAAGTTGTTGGGAAATTTTCAAACCAAAGGGCATGACCAACCATTCAAAAAGACATTCTTTTGACTTGAAGGAAGTTTTCCATGCATCTGTCTATTCTATTAGGACCTGATGGTGGCCAGAATTCAGATCAATATTACTAAAGTATTTGGACTCCTTGAGCTGATCAAGAAGATCGTCGATTCGGGGAATCAGGTACCGATTTATGATTGTGATTTTATTTAGGGCTTGGTAATCAATGTAGAGTCTCCAAGTCCCATATTTCTTCTACACCAACACGATTGGGATTCCACAAGGTGATGAACTGGGTCGAATGNGATCGTCGATTCGGGGAATCAGGTACCGATTTATGATTGTGATTTTATTTAGGGCTTGGTAATCAATGTAGAGTCTCCAAGTCCCATATTTCTTCTACACCAACACGATTGGGATTCCACAAGGTGATGAACTGGGTCGAATGTTCCCCTTGTGGAGAAGTTATTGGATCTGACATTTAATATCCTTATTTTCTAGTAGAGAGAAGCAATAGACTAACCCATTAGGTAGCGATGCGTTGGGGGTCATATCGATGGGATGATTGACCTAGCTATGAAGAGGTACCCCAGTAGATGATGAGAAGATGTCTTGGTATTCTTCCACGACCTTATCCACTTTTTTCTGCTGCATCGAGAGGTCGTCCGCAGAGGCCATGGATGTGGTTGCAACCTTTCGCTCACTCTAAGAGCAAATCACAAAGAAGAAAAACTTCTCGATATGAGAAATAACCTTCCTGCATTGCTTGGAAGAGATCAAGGAAATAACACTAGGTGGGACTACCTCGGGTATCTTGTGAAATTTCCTGTTCAAAGTAATAATAACACTACAAGGCCTAGACTCATATACAACATGACGTTCCCATAAATAAGGTTGGCCAAAAATAAAATCACAAACTTCAAGGGGAGAAACATAAAAAAATATCTCATCTTTGAATGGCTTGATGTTGTACGACAGGAGACACTGTTTCCTGATGTGATGGTCACTTCCTTGACAGATCCATCCGATGGTGTAGGCTTGTGGGTGTGACATTGTCGGTAGGGATAACCGCTTGACAAAATATGTTGAGATGAGGTTCTTCTGGCTACCGCTATCAACGATGAAGTGTATGGGAGTTTCTTTTACCCACATATGTGAATGAAAGAGGCGTTCTCCTTCCTCTATCTCATCTGGTTCAATGAGATAGATCTTGATGGTAGCAACGATGGCACTGGGTTCTGTGTCAATGATATGTATCCCATTTTTTGGTCCCGACTTAGAATCAAAATCTGCATCTGATTTAGAGGCTTTTACCTTAGCCATCAATGACTGCTTTGAGTGGAAATCAATAGTGTTGTATCAGGGGATCTTATGGAAGTCACACCACTTCCCAGTATCTTTCTTCATATTCCCATTGTCCTTCTTTTCTTGCGTATTGAATTGGTTTTCCTAAGGTTTCCCATATGTTGTCTGTCCTTTGTTGTGCGGATTGGAGATGCCCTTTCCCTGCTTCTGCTGTGAGTTGTTCCAAGACCCAAACTATCGTGTCTTTTTTTTAAGCTTCTGCTCAATTTTGATGGCATATTAATAGGTTGTTCCCAAGGATGAGATGTCCAAAAACTCCATTTATGTCTGGATGTATCTATGTATACCATCGCGGTACTTGAGCACCAGATGTCGCTTAGAATATTTGATACCTAGCTTGGTGCGCAAGGTATGGAAGACACTAGTGAACTCTGGCACTGTTTTGTCTCTTTCCTGCCACAGTGTGGTCCATCTTGTATACAATTCATCATAACTTCAAACTGGGTAGTATTGTTCCTTATTAGCATCTCTTAAGGAACCCCAAGTGGATGCAACTGCAAATAATGTGGATCCCTCTATTTCCTTTTGCTCACAAAAATCCTCCCACCAATCTTTGACATGGGGAACGACCTTAAGGAGAGAAAATGTAATCTTTTCTCTATCGGAAAAATTGTGGACAAAAAATTACCCTTCTAGAAGGTTTAACCATTTATCTACGAAATATGCATCTAGTTCACCTTCAAATATAGGAATATTAAAATTGATATGTACCTTAAAGGGGGCAGCACCTCCACTTGAGGTGGATGCGTCGCTTGTCAACAGTTGTCGAAGAATTTTTGCAAAGTTGTCCATAATCACGTTCTTGTGTCACTCAAGGGCTTCCTCGAGCAACATTTTGAAACGATCTCATGCCATGTCATCTTTATTTTATCCTACCATGGACTATTTATTGGGCATGTGAGAAAAGTTTTCCTTAATAGAAACAATCTTAATACCCAACTCTCTATACCCTGATCGCGTTGGGGATATGCATTAAAAAAAACAGGAGAAGACTACTATGATATCACTGATCCGGATTTATGAGCGGAAAGAAATGAAACCATAGATTTATCATATTAACACAGAGACACAATGAACAATAACAGAGATACAGTAAAACTTGAATTCTATTAAATACTAAATATGTTGAAAACTGTAAAATGCAGACTTGAAACAAGCTTGCTAGAATGGTGGCAGCTTATCTCTAAGAAGAGATGTGAAGGCTATGATCATTCGCAAGAAGAAGAGTACAATGAGGATTTGAAGGAATTTTTACAATAAACATGAATTCCAAAACCCTAGACATCCAAAAACCTAACCCTAGGTGATGAAGCGCTAAAAGTCATGTGGGCCCCGTTGGGGTAAGTTAGTACATCAATGTTCCAGGGTCTTAAATTTTTCACAAGATCTTTGTTTAGGGCGCACGATAGCTTGTTGGAAAGGTATTGACGAGTAGCTTCATTTAGGGGGATCAATCAAATCCTTCTACTATCATTGATGTGCTTGATCGTGAAAAAACATCGTTTAGGCCCTCAAAATGGCCCCAGAAGTTCAGGAACCGAAAAACTACTAAAAATAGTAAGTTGCCAAAAACTATTTTGATCCAGTTGGAAAAGGTGGGTGACCATTGAGATCCTCCTAGATCAAGGTTAGAGAGAGAGAGTGAGATGAAGGGGGGAGACAGAGGGAGATAGAGAGGGGGGTATAGAGAGAAAGATGGGTAAAGAGAGAGTGAGAGTGATAGTGAGACTAGCAATGAGAGAGAGAGAGAGAGAGAGAGGGTGTGAGATTCTGAGGCATGGAAAGGAAAGACAATGTCTAGGTCTAGGTCATGGTCTAAGTTTAGATCTAGGTCTAGGTATAGGTCTTTCCATGCCTTTCCATGTCTTGGTCTTGCCATTTCTAGGTCTTACCGTGTCTAGGAGTGAGAGGGAGAGAGGGAGGGAGAGAGAGAGATTGAATGGAGGTAGAGAGAGTTAAAGAGAGAAAGGGGGGGAGAGTGGGAGGGGGATTCAAAGTGACAGGGAGAGAGGGGTAGATGTAAGAGAGAGAAGGGGGGGGATGAAGAAAAGAAGAATAGGAAATAGGAGTGCATGCACGTTCCTAGAGTGCATGCATGTTCTTAGGAACATATGCGCGTTCCTATAGCACATGCATGATATTAGGAACGCGCACACGTTATTTAGAATTCAATTTTTTTGGGCAGGAATGAAAATTCTAGCATATGTGTATGCTGACTTCGTTGCCTTATATTTTGGTTCGAGATGACAAATGTAGTGGTTCATCCTGCAAATAGATCAAACCTCCATTTTTATGAATACCTCTCTATATCTTTCTTTTTTTTAAGTTATTTTTCTATAGGCTATAGAAATCCATTGTTAATGAAAGTGTATATATTGATAGAGTCAAGTATGTAGATTCCATATATATATATTTCAAATCTATATTGTTTACTATTTTTAATCTACTGGTTAATAGTGATTATGTTGTCATTTTGATCAATATTGAGTTACATCATTTATAAAATAATTACGTTATATTTAAAATTTTAATAATCTTTTATAATTAGTTTATCAAAGTATTAAATTATTAAATTTTTGAGTTAAAGTTTAAAAATTATATGTTTATATGTACGTGTCTCTATATTTTAAAATATTTATTATTATCTATTCTACTTCAAACATTATATTGAGTTACATCATTTATAAAATAATTATGTTATATTTAAACTTTTAATAATTTTTTATAATTAATTTATCAAGGTATTAAACTATTAAATTTTTGAGTTAAAATTTAAAAATCATATGTTTATATATGTTCTATATTTTAAAATATTTATTATTATCTATTCCACTCCAATTTAACATTTAAATTTTTGAGTTAAAGTTTAAAAATCATATGTTTATATATGTTCTATATTTTAAAATATTTATTATTATCTATTCCATTCCAATTTAACATTATATTGAGTTACATCCTTTTATAAAATAATTATGTTATATTTGAATTTTTAATAATTTTTTATAATTAATTTATCAAGTATTAAACTATTAATTTTTTAAGTTAAAATTTAAAAATCATATGTTTATATATTTTAAAATATTTATTATTAATTATTATGAGGCGTACACCTATTGATCATGGGCACATTTAATGAGCTTTTAACTTTAAATCTTAATCTTATGGTCAGGAATTGAAGAGGTTGGCATATTCTTTGTCGTCCTCCCAAATCAATGAATGAAATTTATTGTTCATAACTTCCTTGCATTTATGAATGCATGGGTTAACATGTTTACTTTTTCACATTTACCTAATCATATTAAGAAATTACTCTAAGGCCATATGATTGCATATGATTGCAGATGATTAACAAGAATTAATATCTATGCAAGATTTTATTGCCAAGAATGAATGAGTAGCAGGCACTACCTCAAATTGATTACAGGTATAACTGCTGGGATGTGAATAGTGGCCACGTTTGGCACGCTTGGCTTGAGTTTCATGTTATAATTGTGGCTGATGATGGTCATACGATCAACCACAACAATCATTTTTGTGGCCATTCATGGTTATATATGTTTTTATATATTTATTTTGAATTATATATGTTTTGGAGTAACTGTAACATCATGATTCACTGCGATTCCTAAAACAGTTGTCTGCCACAGTAGAAAACAATTGTTTACCTGAAAACAATTGCTTACCTCGCACACCAGCTGCTAGCAAAGAATTATCTGCCATAGTAGAAAACAATTGCTTACCTCGCACACCAGCTGCTAGCAAAGAAATAAATCTTGTTCTCTGGATTCGAGTTAAAACCATTTGCGATCCTACCGAATTTTACTAGAATTATTTTTTAGTAGGTACCATTAGCGCAAAACATGGTTTTCATTAATGAAACCATGTAAATCATGGGAATCTAGATCTGTAGTAGTTGCTAATTTGATTTTTGTGCGAGTATGCTTAGTTTATTAACTCTTGTCGTCTCAACATCTTGCAGACGCCCGTACTCTTTAATTTAAAATAATAACAAGAGCCAATGCATAATAAAAACTTTGTTTTCTGCAGGATACAAATATGTTTTCCCTTTGTAAATATCCGGTTATGAGCTTGAGGGTGCAGTGATTAGTTCATGGTGAACATCATTATAGTACGGTACCATTAAATAAATAGTTTTAATACATTCTCGTATTGAAATTTACATAGAATAAACTTAGTTTCTTAATTTAGATAAGTAGATTATTATAATTGTTCAAGTCCTTCCAAGCTGGATCTAAATATAATGAGTTTAAGCAACAATATTTCTTATGCATAAATTAAATAATTTTAACCTGGTAAAATTAGGTTATGTGTATATACTAGTTGTAAGTATAGGTATATACTACTTAGCCCATTTAATGAGGCGGGAATGGAATTTCGAAAACCTGCAACACCTTCGGATGGCCTCTAATGGCGTCGGGGGTTTTCATGGGCCATATTTACGGTGTTTTCGTTTGTTATGATGGTTGGTCCTTCAATATTTAGTGTTTGTTTTTATTTGATGATCTCTCGGTCAGCTGATGATTTAATTTTTTTCTTTCAAGATGGGGAAACATGACGCAGCTATGAACCATGGAATGCTCCAACCCAATCAGATGCTCTATGTCGTGAAGCGCCACCGTCTAAATGTCCACGATGGAGCTATCACCTATGATGGCCATGTTCACCGTCCAAACCTCGCTCTGTCTAACTGAAATCACCCATCCTAGCACAGCCACAATAAACGGTTTATGCTAAAATTAGGTTTAGTAAATTAAATAATATAGTAGATTTTATTTACAAACCCTAATTAGATTTATGCTAAAATTAGGTTTAATAAATTAAATATGCCTTCATCAACCACAATTGTGGTTGTGCTAGCTTAACATTATATCGAGTTACTTCATTTATAAAATAATTATGTTATATTTTAATTTTTAATAATTAATTTATCAAGTATTAAACTATTAAATTTTTGAATTAAAGTTTAAAAAGCATATGTTTCTCTATATTTTAAAATATTTATTATTATCTATTCTACTCTAATTTAACATTATATTGAATTACATCATTTATAAAATAATTATGTTATATTTCAATTTTTAATAATTTCTTATAATTAATTGATCAAGTATTAAGCTATTAAATTTTTGAGTTAAAGTTTAAAAATATATGTTTCTATATTTTAGAATATTTATTATTATGTATTTTACTCCAATTTAACATTATATATTATATTGAGTTACATCATTTATAAAATATTTTTTATTTAAAATTTTGATATTTTTTTATAATTAATTTATCAAGTTATTAAACTATTAAATTTTTGATTAAAGTTTAAAAATCATATTAAATTTTTGAGTTAAAATTTAAAAATCATATGTTCACATATGTCTTTATATTTTAAAATATTTATTATTATCCATTCTACTTCAATTTACTAAAATATTTATTATTATCTATTCTTCTTCAATTTACAATTTAACATTTATATTGAGTTACATAATTTATAAAATAATTATATTATATTTAAAATTTTAATAATTTCTTATAATTAATTTATCAAAGTATTGAATTATTAAATTTTTGAGTTAAAGTTTAAAAATTATATATATATATATATATATATATTATTATCTATTTATTATTATCTATTCTACTCCAATTTAACATTAATTAAAATGTTTAGATAAATTAGCATTAATTTTATTGTTGAAATAAAGTAACGGTAATATAATGTTTTGATGTCAACCATGTCAACGGTAATTTAATAGCGTTCTTTTAGGTCTTAAAATGGTTCGCAAAATGTGGTCCACGATTTATATGTTTGATGGCAGCGGATTGGAGTTCTATAGATCCAATATGAAGTAAATTCATGATCGAAAGGAAGACTGGTTGGTTGAAAACTGAGAAAGGAAGAAATAATAATTGGAAGACACAGGCTTTAAAATTTGATCGGTTGTTGTTAGGTCGCATGAGAATCTACCTGAATTTGCCCCAAAAAACATAAGATATTTGCTGTTAGGTGTTGAACAGTAGCTTCGATCATAACTTCGACGTCGATCGGGAACAAACAGTCGATAAAAAACCATTCTTCCTGCGTCTCTTCGAAAGGTGGGGAATGTATTAGTGGATATTTGCTGTAAACAAAAAGCTGGTCAGAAAGTTATATTGGCCATCCAATCAATCGATTTGTTTGTATTGAATTTCTGCTATTTGTTGAGGAGTTATTGTTGACTGCAATAATACTAGTGCTCAATTTTATTGTTTTGACAATCGGTTGAAATGTGTTTCAATACAGGTATCTATTAGCCTTTTCAGTGCTTACAGGTGCTAATCTAGCACTAACTTTATTGGCAGCAGCGGTTACTGCTTATATTGCACCAACAGCAGCAGGGGCTGGTGTGCCAGAAATCAAGAGTTACCTGGATGGGGTGGATCTGCCAGGATTTTTGGGTCCAAATACCCTTTTTGTTAAGGTATGTACTTATCAAGCACGATTAAATTCCCATGAATTGTTAAGGTCTGTGAATGGTCGAGCATAAGTGGAGTAGTCTATTCAAAACCATGGCATTTTTCTATGATGAAAAACACAGAAGTTAGTACTCTTAGATTCATAATGAAGAAAAGAACAAAAATATAATGGAAATAATAGAAGCAATCAAGAAACCATGATGGATGGAGATAACTAAACAATGGCAAAAAAGACATACTCTATTCATCAATGCTTCTGTAAATAATAGATGTACATATATAATACAAAAGACCATAACTGTCATGTAAATGTATAACAGTTAGGTTAACTTAACTAACCAACTAACTTATTATTAGTGTTTTAACATCCCCCTTAATCATAAGTTCGTTCTTGCGTGAAAAACTGCCACTACAATCACATGTGTCAAGCGAATATTCAGAGGGCTGACTGAAGATGCTCTCTGAACTCTGAAAAAAAAAAAAACCAGAAGTTGATGTCTTCTACTAAATTGGTGGTTTAAGGTTGACCACAAACTCATCTGGTGGTTTCAGGATGACCACAAACCAATCTGGTGGTTTCGGGATGACCACAAACCGAAGAAGTTGATTTTTTCTACTAAATGGCATGGTTTTAAGTTTACCATAAACTAACAAGAGCTCAAGGCTCAAAAATATGAAAATGTAACAAGCAAAACTTCATGTATTTTGCTCAATTGGTGGTTTTAAGCTGACCACAAACCATATCAACAATAATATGTTCAGGAACAAGACATACCAGGAACTAGGTTGCATACTTGATCGTCTATTCACAGGCTCTAAATCAAACTTGGAACTTGACTCAAAATCAAACTTGGAACCTGACTCAACTAGATTTATCCCCTGTCAGGGACAAGTGGTTCCAATTCCCTTGACCGTCATTCGCAAGTATGGCCAAGAAGAGATCCAGCTCATCGAAATGTCTTCCGGCGGAGTCTGAAGACTCGATCTTCAACTCAAAAGACTACATCAATTGGGCCCCGATCATACCCTAAATCATCAAATCTTAAAAAGCATGCATGTCCATCAACTGTAGAAATATCTCCAATCAAGTACGATTGTACTTGTATAAATCCAGTGATAAGACTGCTCCAAAAAATTGGCTTCCAAACTCCAATGCCAATTCCCTAACTATTCAAAATGAATTTGTTTCCGCTTGCGCTTTTGACACCTTACTGATGGATGATTTGTCTTCCCACAAAATTTATATGGCTGAAGATCAAAACAGTTTGACTTATCATGGCCAAACCGGTGACAGTGTTTGCACTGTATGGGTTCTTTATCCAACCAATTAGCAACATCATCATCAGCTATATCTTGTACCTGTTCCTTACCAATATCCGCAAGCTCTGTCGTCTTATCATCATTCAAAAAACCTCCACTCACAAAGCAAACAGGTTCGCTATAATTAGGAAAATGAAAAAGGTTGTCAGCATCTTGTACATATCC
>SNQJ01S0031749.1:247650-288906 GCA_010110895.2 Picea sitchensis
TGTCGGTGTTGATGCTGGTAATTGACGGGTTACTTCCGGCACTACTACTTCCTTGCAAAAATCTCTCTTTGCAAAGCATGAGGACACTTTCCTTGGCCGTAAGGAGAGACGGCCTATATATATATATATAATTGATTTGATTTTCAATATCATTGTATTTGATATTCTAATAATGTTTTTCTAATATTCCCTTCAACTTGCTCACTAGGTGCGGTAGCAACGATAGCACCATCTTTGCAAGATTATCATCGTTTAGACTAAGGATCTAATGCATATTCTTCATGAAAAGTTTAACTACTCAAGCACAAGGGAAAGCAACCTTTCTTTATGCTAATTATGTTTCCATAAGTGTTTATTGAAAACTTATTGCGATTGTCCCATTGAGTGTAGCGGGCTTCAATGTTTCTACGAAGACAATGTCTATTTCCATTGTCCCATGAGCACAACGGGCTCTCAGTCCCATTGAATTCATACTAAACATTTTTTCTTGCTTGCCATGGAATCAAGTTTTTTCAACATTCATGGCCAGTTTGTTGAATAGGGAGAGCAATTTATTAGTTCGTGATTTTGACTACAGTTATATAAAAGTACGTTCTCTGGATTGATCTCACCCTAAACCTCTCAACCTCATTTTATTGGCCCGAGACTAATAGATCACACACCCTTCTTTTATTACTTAATCCAATGGGACATTTGAAAAGAAAGGTTATCGGTTATTTGTCATAAGAGACCAAGTTCTATCTTCCTTTTATACCAATGAGAATAACGAATTAACTAACAATTCAAGCTATTTAATACATAAATTTACTGAAATGTAATTACTAAAATCCATAGCTCATTCATGTAAGAAACCAATCTCAAAGCCCAATTCTAATCCACCAACTTTTACTAATCTAAAATGGTGCACAGTAAATGGTCAATAGTACAAACGATAACAATGAGATAACTGATAACAATAGTGGTAACAACATATAAATACTTGAGACTAATTGAGACTTGCTTCCTCAAGTTTTTCTATGAAGTGCTACCAGTGATGAAAACTAAAATGAAGTTATGATTCAATGCCTCAGGATTCAAAGGTTGCACTAGTGATGGTCTACCATCAGAAAGACAAGTTATGATTGATTGCATTACAATTATGAAAACTCTTCTCATGAAGTTAGATTTAAATAAATAATCTTTAAGTTAAATGAGAGTTATGACATTTGGCATTGTTACACAACTTTCTAAATCAAAATGATAATATTAATATTAACAGAGTATGTATTCCTTTAGATGTGGCCAAGTATCATTTCAACATTTGTCCCTTAAATGCTGCCAAGTATCATTTCAAGTAGCATTTTGTTGACACTTGTCATTGATCCTTCATGGAAAGATAGTTCGCACTCCGCAAGACAATCCCTTAACAACCCCCTAAGCATTGAGCTCAAACAGGATAGTTCACACCCCACAAGCCAGTCTCTTAACAACACCCTAAGCATTGAGCTCAAACAAGCCATTAAAAACTAGCCTATACTCATCAATCAAATACAAACAAACTATCATATACTCATCAATTAAATACAAACTCCTTCCACTTAATGCAAGGACTTCTCCTTCCACTTAATGCATAAACTTGTTGCTCTGCAACTTCCCTTGTTTCCTTTTCATATCCCAAATAATACATCATCTTTTATCTCAAGTGTGTTTTCAAAATAATGGAAAAAGTTGATTATCTTTAATAAGCTTCTGAGATGTTTAAAATGTCTTAGAGAATTATCCCATTCTTTACATATTTTTATTGAAACTTATCTTTATTGAATATTAAAAATGCTATTATAAAAAGATATAGAGTAATAGGTGCCCATCAACATAATTTCCGGACTAGGAACCTATAGGAAAGGATTATATGACCCTTATTACTAAATGGTACAAAATTGTCATGTCCTCATTTTTGGATTCCCTTATTCAACAATGGAAATAACTTTAGCAATTTATGGGTGAAAAAAAAAGGGAGTCAAAAGGGGTAATTTTTTTCCAAAAGAAAATTTTCACTTTGTATTAAATTTGGATTTAACCAAAAAGATACAATACTGTGCCCATACAAAAAAGCTATGATTATGCCATGCACATCAAAAACATATAGAATGCATATGCCTTTCGATAAGGAGGGAGATCCAAAAATTATTAGGTAGATCTGTCTGTATACATATCAGACCATCCCAATACTAAGGATACACAAAAGATAGTTCAAATCTTCATGCAGAAGAGAAAAAAGAGAGATCAACAAAAGACTATCATCAGTAATTAAGCTAGAATAGAGATATGTAGTGATTATGGCTCTCTAGTCCACCTATCCAATATTGATATGACAAAATACYAGCTTGCTCCTGTATAGATTTTTTGGATAGAATATCTGCCTCCGAATTTAGCTCCCTGAAAATATGTGAGAAGTTGATCTCAGTGAAGGTCTATGTAAGCTCAATGATTCTATCCTTCCAACATTCCAATGCCACAACTTAAAGCTTTCCTTTTATGTTTAACTAGTCAATAATGATTTGGGAATCTGCTCTCACATGAAGATCCAAAATATTATGACGAGATGCAATTAATAGAGTGACCCGGACTCCAAGAAGCTCGGATTTTGTGTTTGTTCCGATGCCACAGTTAAAGGTCCAAGTGATCCAAGAGCCATCACAGAGTTGAATCTTCCCACTGGCTCCACAATGAAATCCCGAGTTTTGAGAGGCCTTGTAGAACCATGCACAGTTTCCACTCAACTGTGTAAGAGGTTGAATAGTACGTGGGGCAATATTCTTTTTAAACCTTTCGGGTTTCAACTCCCCCATGATATGGAAGAAAATAATGTTTATGATATGGAAGAAAATAATGTTTATAGATGTGGGAAGTTGGTGACCTGTGGGGACCAATTCTCCAGGCAGTCCTGCAGATTTGTGCTCATCCACATCAATTTTGGATTTAGGACTAATAGGATTTTAAGCCAAATCAATTTTGTAAAAGGGGTAATTAATGTCACTTAGTTAGGAAATGTTATGTATTTAAAGTGACATTAGATTAATAAGTTACTTATATATTTTTAAAAGTGAATTTTAATCCTAAAGTGAAAGAAAAATGGGAATAAGGGTCATGTTTGGTTTAGTCAAAAGGGGGATAAGGGTTACATCTAGTTTGGTCAAAAAAGGGAAATTTCTAGAAGGCATGGAGAAAGTATAAAAGGGAGGGTAGATCCTCACTTGGAATTTAAGATTTGTTCTCTCATTTTGAAAGTGCTCTTGGAGCGATTGTTTCATTAGGGTTTAGCAAAACCCTTCCACTATTGGTTTAGTTTCGGTGGTCCAATATCCACCCTAGCTAGACAAGAGGGGAATCCACCCAGTATTTCCATTGGAGCCTAGAAAAGAGGAGAATCCATCCAAGATTTCCATTTGAGATTCTATTTTGGGGGGTGTGGTTGATCAATTGAAGATATATTGGCTTGCACAAGATATTGGAGAATATTTTAGAGGAGGTCGTACTCAGAATTTGTGGGTGCGAGGAGGTTTTATGAGAAACTGTGATACAGGACGACCCCACAAGTTGATTATAGGGTGTTTTGCGAGGCCCTTGCTCATTGTCCATCCTTGACATGTGAGTCCCCACAAGACGTCTAGCTGCATCCCACGAGGCCCTCTGTAATTTTAGATTGCAGACCTAAGTTGGATATGGGTGGTCGTATTTCTTCAGTGAGTATTCATGAGAAGATCGAAACAACATCGACGAGGCTTGGTAGTGAAAGTAGTATGCAACTTGATGAGGTATTGGCATGATCACCAAGTTTCTTGATTTGTTCTCTATTATTAGATATTTTAGCTACTTGTAGCTAGTAGATTTGTTGTGTTTAGGAGGGTTTAGAAACTGTTGTGAAATCCAAATTAGTGATATTTGTATTGTTGTGATTCAGGTTCTCATACCACAACAAAGATGTCATGGTTATATTCTCAATTATTTGTGTAACCGATGCACGTGATGTGTTTAACAATATTCCTATTTATGAGACATATGCAAATTGTTTGTAAGGTATTTCCAACAAAGTGGTTGATAAAAACACACAAAGAAAAATAAAAATTTGGGCAAAAAACATAATATTTCTACCCATCCTAGTTGGGGACATTATAGTGGTATCGTAGCTTGTGATCCTCCCAGCCTGTGAGGGTATACATGCTTGGATATCAAACTAAGTGTTGTTCCTGAGATTATTCCTAAGGCTGAAAGAGTAATGTTAGACATAAGGAATGTTTAAAGAGAATGTTTTAAAAGAGTGATTTTCCTACCTTTAGTTATATAAGAAATGATCCTTAAATGAAATTAATAATAGGACAGTACAAAGGTCGTATTTCGTTGTCTGAGTCACAATTGTAATATCAAATGGTGTGAGGGAAACTTACAACACTGTTAAACAAAGCAAGACATCAATTGTTGAAGAGTCTCACCTTGTTGTAGTAGAAGAAATGTAAAGAGCGCACCCTTGAACGGGATATGAAATGCAGTAATTCAAACAACTTGCAGGTCTTGCTTTACTTATAGTAAATACAAAGGAAAAACTACTTACTTAATGAATTACAGATATAATGTGATTACAGTAATTGTGATACTAAATTGCAATCAATCACTTATCAAGGAATTACATAAGGAAATTCAAAGATATGGAAATACAAGAGAAACAAACAACTCAAACTAAACGAAAATTAGAATCTTTGTCTGGACTTGCATTAATATTCAAAAATGAGAGTTTTCTCTATTACATTCAGCAAGAAGCAGCCTCCAGATTGGGCTCGAAGCCCCCTCCCGGAATAGATTTAAAATCTATCTATTTATACAAAATTTGTCTCAACTGAAAATCCGTTGGACTACCCACAACACTATCGACATCTGACTAAACTTGGAATACAATCCGAATGAGATAATAACGTGCAAATATTGTTGAGTGTTGGCGCTTCATTTTTCCCTTCCTTTCCTCACAGATGAGTTCACTTTCCTTTGTTCTTAGAACTAGGTACACATGTCTATCAAGGCCGCCATAATCATTTGTTTACTGCCCTCATCATCTAATTCCATTGCTATCTGTTCTTCGGATGCATTTACTGGAAAACGAATATCAGTTGAAAATATGGGGGAGTGATAATGTAATAGGTAGCATAGCATTGGCTTGTTATGTGATGGCTAACAGTTATGAGAAAGAGTAACTTCTCACAGATAGGATGACCTTGGGACAAGTGTAGGTGGTGAGGTAAACGAGGTAACTGATGTGGAAGGTGTGACAAGCTAGAGGGTGAACGACATACATGACGTTGATGACAGGTGTTGCTCCAACGTCCCTTTAACTTTCTCTATTTTGCGGGGGCGTGAGGGGGTGGTTTGAAGTAACCCATTTTTTGTTCTGCAATGCACCTAGTGATGCCACATACTCTCGAGAGAAAATTGTGGTTTAAATTGCAGGACCGCCCTTCGAAATTAAACCCCGCACAACTTCTCCCCCCGCAATCGCTCTCAGTCGCTGATCTCCACGATCCATTAAAATCAGACTGAAGATCTTCGCAAAGTGAGATAAGCGCCCAAAGTTAATCCAAGGTCACAGCTCTTGGTCATATGTAGAGAAGATAGAGCGAATTTCGTGCAATTACTGTCCGTCGATCTGAGTGGGGGACACGTGTTAGACAATCCCCATATTCGGCTATTTCCTACTCCGGGGGAGGCAAGAAGTGTTGAGTAAAGAACTCCCGAAGACTCGAAACCCATCTCGATTGTTGATCGAAGTGGACACGTGGCAGGAGATCCTATACTTCGAAGACTTAACATTTCAGATATTTGCACCTTGGAACGCTCGAAGCCTGAATTTCCAAAGTAAATTCTCGTCATTGAAATCAAGAGGACACATGGTAGGATATCATTCACTTCGGCGGATAACCACTTCGGAATAAATATGGATGTGTGAAGCGAGAACTCCCGAAGCATGGAGTTCTGAAGTAAATCTTCGTCATTTAAATCAAGAGGACACGCGGCAGGAGTTCTTGCACACCGACGGATTTGTGATGTTATGCATCTCGGAACGCCCGAAGCCTAGAGTTCTGAAGTACATCTCAGCCATCCAAATCAAAAGGACACACAGTGCCAGATCTCTCACTTTGGGGACTTAGCACTTCGAGAATTTTTACTGTTGTGCATCTCGGAACGCCTGAAGCCCAGAGTTCTGAAGTAAATCTCAGTCGTCCAAATCAAAAGGACATGTGATGCCAGATCTCTCACTTCGGGGACTTAGCACTTCAAGAATTTGTATTGTTGTGCATCTCAGAACGCTTGAAGCCCGGAGTTCTGAAGTAAATCTCAACTGTCCAAATCAAAAGGAAACGTGACAGGAGCTTCTGCACTTCGACGAATTTGTGATGTTATGCATCTCAGAGCACCCGAAGCCCGGAGTTCCGAAGTAAATCTCAGYCGTCCAAATCAAAAGGACACACRACRCCAAATATCTCACTTTGGGGACTTATCACTTCGGGAAATTGTATTGTTTTGCATCTCGAAATGCCCGAAGCCTAGAKTTATAAGTAAATYCCAACGGTCCAAATTAAGAGGACACACAGAAGGAGATCTTGTATTTCAGAGACTTAGAAATCCAGAGAGTTTTGGCCCCCTTTTCTGTCTATTTATCCCCTTCCCTGCTATATTTGGTCCCTTTCTTAGTTTATCCAGCTTCCGAACTGATTTATCGTTCCACTAGATTCTAAAACCCGATCCATCAAGTTTTCTTGCAACTTTTCATGGCGTCATAATCCTTAAGTAAATAATATTAGACTATCTATAATCAAGACAGGTCTGTAAGCTCTTCACTGAAAAAAACTGTTAATTGTAAATAGTAAAATAATTTTGAAATTTGAAGAGCTTGTATAGATCTGTTTATAGAGATATTATTAAAAAAGTCTGATGGAATTTGTTACATGGCAAATCACAGTAATTATTCAAGTTGTTAGCTTTAGCCAATCACAAACGTCATTAACAATGTAAGATGGTAGAAATCTAAAGTTCAAAAAAGCTCAAATTATAGGTGTTCCAACATAGGCTCCATCTGGGGATTGCATCTCCTTGTGAGACACAGAAGAACAGTAAACCAAGTGTCTTTATTGGGTAAATGGAGTCATTATTACATTTTTGGGAAACACTTTTAGGTATTAATCATACAGAGAAAAAATGAACTTCAATCAAATCTCAGAAAACCTTCAAAACATCCCCAACTATTGATCTAAAGTTAGGCTATTTAAAATTTCCCTTTCTTGAAACTGAGTTCGAATCTGTTCAAGATAATCAAAATGACTTTAACCGAAATATCAGACCTTGACCAACTTTGTTCACATCAATTTTAAGTAGATGTAACAATTTTATTTAGGGAATCCCTTGTTGGTCCAGAATGTAAATATTATCGGAAAGAGAATTAGATGTCAGAGTATATTTTGTAGATATGTATGACACCCATATAGATATCATAGATATTGCTTCACTTCTAGTGAGCATGTTCAGTTCCCTAGTAAAGTTATCTACCTCTCCCATTGAATTTCCTTTCATCACTTCAATTAGCACTTTTGCATTTTGCTGAGATGAGGGCAACCATTACATGAATTTCCTTTCATCATCTCTTTTTGGAAAAAATGGGGGCAATCGAATTTCAAATTTCCTTTCACCATTTGTCTTGGACTAGATGGGGGAAATCAGATTATGAATTTGCCTTATATTTTAATATTTTGAAGTGGGGGCAATCAATTTGTATGTACCATACAAGGGATGATATCTGCTTAAATTTTTTAAAAGGGAGGTCTGTCATAAATTTTTAAGTATATTCTGAGACTAATTTTCTTCCAATTTTCAATACACCTTCGTCTATAGGGAATATATTATAGGGATTTTTATTTTCAGGGATCAACCTTGAGCAGATTAGTCAGTTTAAAATCCGATAGAAGAGTTAAAGTTATCAGGATTAGCCTGGACATACTTTCTTTCAGCTAAAATCCAAGGAACAAATATTTTTGCCTAATCTTGTTTCAGAGATATTTTTTTAATTTTTAGAAGTCAAGGTGTATTTCTTTCTTTCTATGAAGATCCATGAAAGGTAGCGAAAATCAGAAGAGAATAAATGCTCAGGGATAAACAGAATAATGTCTCAGAGGGCCAGACACAAAAGAATCTCATTCTGACACAAACTTGTTTATTGATTCTCGAACTTCTTTCGAGTTTATTTATTATTTTTTTTATTTTTTATACCAGAGATGGCTTTAGAATTTATGAGCATGACACTTCGAGTTATATTTTTCTACATCTCCAATTTTTAGATTAGGTGATAAAATTATCATGAGAAAAACTTCCTTTGCATTTATTTCAATCAATTTTATTCAGACTATAAATAATAATAGGAACTCATACCTTATATTTCTTTTGAATTTTCAACAAGGAATATTATTTATTTATCACCTGCTTTTAGAGAAGTCTAAAAGACGAAAAGACGAGTGTCGAGTTTTTATTGAGCCTCATCTCCTATTCAACAAGATCTATTATGCAAAGCACCAAGAACAGTAGACCACGTGCCTTCATCCTTTTGCGATATGAAATTAACCCTGTTAAACTTTGAACCCTGTCATTGGGCTATGGAGTCATAATGGATAAAAACTTAACCTTATTGGATGCCAAACTGAGAACCAAACTACTGAACTGAAATAAAATGATGAACTAGAACGCTGAAATGAAATTTTTATTTGGACAAGTTATTTATATGCATTGGCCCTACACTAATCAGGTGAAATTCCATTGATCAAGTAATACAGAATTTCCAATGGAGCCATGCAAATAGTGGATTGCTTAACATACCTTGCTTGCTTCTAAATGAAGGAATGAAAGGATAATAWTTTTTTTACAGTGAAGAATGGATAGGTAACTTGCACTTACTGTTGAAGCTTGGTTGCACACAAAACACTGCAACATTTTGGACCTCTTGAAGAAAATACTCCAACTAAACAACCAYTGGATCATGAAAAGATAAATAATTTTCAAAATCAAGCAATACCTCTTCCTGTTGGCCTAGTTGCATGGAAAGCCTTTGCACACTTTCTCCACTACTGATCTTTTCTTTTCCTGGCTTGAGAATGTCATATTGAGGCTCACTATTCTGTTGCTCATCAGTTGTTAAATAGGAAGGAGAGATCAACTCCTCCAGTAGCCCCTATTTATCTCCTTCATCGGCTATCCAAGAATCTTCTTCATCACTGTCATACATAGGCTGATTTCTTTTATAGTGAAACTGATAAGTTTCTTGTTGAAGTGAACTCTCTGAAGAAAGATAAATAATTTGTTGCTCATCAACTTCAAAATTGCATTCATCACGGTTATCAAACAAAGGAGAACTATTGTATGTTTCCATGCATGTTGGGAAAGAAATATGCTCTTCTTCATCATCGAGATACTCATCGTAAATAGGATGATTATATAAAATTTATGGACTTTGACTTTCAAAAACTTCCATTTCTTGATGATCTAGTAATGATGACTGAATAATATGAGCTTGATCAAAGTAAGAATTTAGAACAGTAGTCTAATCATGATAGTAATTACTATGAACATTTGGTACATTGACAAATACACTTAGAGTATCATTGTCATTTTCAGTGTCATTACCAAAATCATATTTTCCAAAAGTTGATTGCTTATGGTCTTCAATAATCCATTGGCCTTCACAAGGATCTAGATCAACAGAAGATTCATCATCTTGTCTTTGATAATCTTGAAGGACTGGAGGGTCTATAAGGATTTCTTCATTTTTACTTGCAATCAAAACCTCTTCTTGATTTACTTCAAAGTCTTCTTCATATGGTTGACAACAATTGCTATCATGTTATGATTTTTCATCAGCAAAATGATTGTCTCTACAATCTTGTTCTACGGAATCTAAATTGCAACAGTCTTCAAAAATGAACTCTGATGAATACATTCTTTTGAAATATTTATGAAAAGTTGGATGGAATTCTTTTACTAATGAAATGCTGGAAGGGAGTAGAGATTTGTACCAAAGTCAAGCATCGCCTCCTAGACTAAACATGAACAATTTCATCAAAACATCTTCATGATGATTATCTAGTTGATGCATGAGCTTACAAAATTCAAACAAATTTTGAGAAGGATTATCATATTTATCCTCTCTAAAACTAGGGATATGATCTCCCCATTCCTTAATATCAGGAACAACGTTTGGAAAACCAAAAGCATTTGTAAAGTCCAAAGGAGCAAACCTCCCAGCAATCCGAGCAGTGAAAGAACTTGACATTTTGAAACCAATGGAGTCACGAGTGAATCATGTGGAGTCTTCGAACCAAGGAGTCGCCAGGTGAAAAATGAACCTTTACACGTATTCAATCTTTGTTCACCATCAAAGATTAAAGTTTTACTTTTTCGTTCTCCCAGGGAAAAATAACTTCATTTCTCCATCCTCGACAGTGGCGCCAAAAAGATGTTGTTCCTTAGATTAATCCTAAGGCTCAAAGAGTAATGTCAGGCATCAGGAATGTTTAAAGAGAATGTTTTAAACGAGTGCTTTTCCTACCTTTAGTTATATAAGAAATGATCCTTAAATGAAATTAATAATAGGACATTACAGAGGCCGTATTTTGTTGTCTAAGTCACAATTGTAATATCAAATGGTGTGAGGGAAACTTACAAAAATGTTAAGCAAAGAAAGAGATCAATTGTTGAAGAGTCTCACCTTGTTGCAGTAGAAGAAAAGTAGAGAGTGCACCCTTGAACGGGATATGAAATGAAGTAATTCAAACAACTTGCAGGTCTTGCTTTACTTATAGTAAATACAGAGGAAAAACTGATTACTTAATGAATTACTGATATAATTTGATTACAGTAGTTGTGATACTAAATTTCAATCAATCACTTATCAAGGAATTACATAAGGAAATTCAGAGATATGGAAATACAGGAGAAACACACAACTCAAACTAAATGAAAATTAGAATCTATGTTTGCACTTGTATTAATACTAAAAAAGGAGAGTTTTCTCTATTACATTCGGCAAGAAGTAACCACTATATTGGGCTCGAAGCCCCCTCCCAAAATAGATCTAAAATTTATCTATTTACAAAAAAATTATCTCAACTGGAAATCTGTTGGACTACCCATAAAATCTCACTAAACGTGGAATACAATCCGAATGAGATAATAGCGTGCAAATATTGTTGAGTGTTGGCTCTTCCTTTTCTCGTAGATGCATTCACTTTCCTTTGTTCTTAGAAACGGGTACACATGTCTATCAAGGCTGCCATAATAATTTGTTTACTGTCCTCGTCATCTGGTTCCATTTCTATCTATTCTTTGGATGCGTTTACTGGAAAAAAAATATCAGTTGAAAATATGGGGGGAGTGATAATGTGACAAGTAGCGCAACGTTGGTTCATTATTTTATGGCTAACAATTACGAGAAAGAGTAACTTCTCATGGATAGGATGACGTGGGGACAAGCGTAGGTGGTGAGGTAAATGGGGTAACTGATGTGGAAGGTGTGATAGGCTGGAGGGTGAATGGGGCACATGACATGGATGACAGGTGTTACTCCAACATCCCTTTACGTTTCTCTATTTTGTGGGGGTGTGAGGGGGTGGTTTGAAGTAACCCGCTTTCTGTCCTGTAATGCACCTGGTGATGCCACATACCCCCAAGCGAAAACCATGGTTTAAATTGTGGGACCGCCCTTCGAAATTAAATCCCATGCAACTTCTCCCCCTGCAATCGCTCTCAGTCATTGATCTCCATGATCCATTAAAATATAACTTTCGATCTTCGCAAAGTGAGATAAGCACCCGGAGTTAATCTAAGGTCACATCTCTTGTTCATATGTAGAGAAGACACAACCAATTTCGTGTGATTCTATGAGCGGGGGACACATGTCAGACGATCCCCATATTCAAATATTTCTTACTTTGGGGGGAGACAAGCAGTGCTGAGTAAAGAAATCTAATAGACTCGAAGCCCATCTAGAACGTTGATCTAAGTGGACACATGGTAGGAGATCTTGTACTTCGGAGACTTAGAATTTTAGATATTTTCACCTCGGAACGCCCGAAGCCCGAAGTTCCGAAGTAAATCATCATCTTTGAAATCAAGAGGACATGTGGTAGGAGATCCTGCACTTCGATGGATAACCACTTCGGAATAAAGATGGATGTGTGAAGCGATAACTCCCAAAGCACAGAGTTCCAAAGTAAATCTTCACCATTGAAATCAAGAGGACACGCGTCAGGAGCTCCTGCACTCTAGCTGATTTACGATGTTATGCATCTTGGAACGCCAGAAGCCCAGATTTTCGAAGAAAATATCAGCAGTCCAAATCAAAAGGACATGTGGCACCAGATCTCTCACTTCTAGGACTTAGCACTTTGGGAATTTGTATTGTTGTGCATCTTGGAACGCCCGAAGCCCAAAGTTCTGAAGTAAATCTCAACCATCCAAATCAAAAGGACACGCGGCGCCAGATCTCTCACTTCAGTGACTTAGCACTTTGGGAATTTGTACTATTGTGCATCTCAGAATGCCTGAAGCGCATAGTTCTGAAGTAAATCCTAGTCGTCCAAATCAAAAGGACATGTGGCAGGAGCTCCTCCACTCCAACGGATTTGCGATGTTATGCATCTCGGAACGCTCGAAGCCCGGAGTTTCGAATTAAATCTCAGCCATCCAAATCAAAAGGACACATGGCACTAGATCTCTCACTTCAGGAACTTAACACTTCAGGAATTTGTACTGTTATGCATCTCAGAACGCCCAAAGCCCGGAGTTCCGAAGTAAAACCCAGTCATCCAAATCAAGAGGACACATGGCAGGAGATCCTTTATTTTGGAGACTTAGCACTCCAGAGAGTTTGTGCTCCCTTTTCTATCTATTTATCCCCTCCCCTGTTATATTTGGTCATTTTCTTAGTTTATCCAACTTCCGAACTGATTTATCGTTCCACTAGATTCTGAAACCCGATCCATCAAGTTTTCTTGCAACTTTTTGTGGTGCCATAATCCTCAAGGAAATAATATTAGCCTATATGTAATCAAGAGAGGTCTGTAAGCTATTCACTGAACAAAACTGTTAATTGTGAATAGTAAAATAATTTTGAAATTCGAAGAGCTTGTATAGATCTGTTTACAGAGAGATTATTAAAAGAGTCTGATGGAATTTGTTACCTACAAGATCACAGTAATTATTCAAATTGTTAACTTTATCCAATCCGAAACGTCATTAACAATGTAAGAGGGAAGAAATCTAAAGTTAAAAAAATCTCAAAATTATACGTGTTCCAACACTAAGGAAAAGGTGTAAGAAAGGATGGGAGTAGGTTTTTCACTCAAGTGGTTAAGCGATATGGAGGAAGATCCAAAACCTGTGTTTGAAATCTTGAGGTCACCAAAAACAATTAAAAACATGCCTTACCACTACCAGTAGTATCTAAAATTATGGGAAGAGATCCGTGAAGAATTTCCCTTTAAAAATATTTACACTTTCTTTTACGGAAGCTGGCATGAGGATTTGGACGAGGATTATTTTAAAGGCATAGGGAAGGAAGTGGAGAAGGATGGGAATGCATATATACATGCAGAGGATGTGTGCATAGAGGAAGACAAAATAACAACTTCTTATACATCATCCAGAATTACTAATGAGGTTGATGACACTAGTGTGCTCAATGGAGAAGATGAGGCTACAACATCTTGTCCTACTTATGATGACTATGAGGAGATGTTTCGATTAGATGATTTTAACGACCCAACATCTTTCATGGTGTATGATGCTTATGATGAGGGAGGTCCAAGCATGATAGCACCTACACATGAGGAGGATTCAACACCTTATCATATTGATGATATATATGATGGTGCATGCATGATTGTACCAAAGCTATGTGTAGACAATAACGAAGGGGATGATTCGGTGGACAAAAAAATATCATAAAACTTGTATGAGGAGGATACCCACATTACACATCTTCATATAGTGAGACAATTGATCCCTTGTGTGGCATGCCACACCATCTTGATGAAATAACATTGTGTGAATTGGTGGATTGATTATTAGTCATAGAGGAGAAATTCATGCAAGTGTTGACAAGGACAGATGGTGCTCATAAATTCATTGAGTATCTTATGTGGAAAAATCAGATGGAGGAGAGGCAAAAGGGAATTCTAGGTGGGGTAACTAGTACCCAATTATGCATAATTAAAGAGGCACTAGAGAAAATGAAATCTGATTATTTGCAGTTGTTCATGGATAGGGACATTTCTCTTAAGTTCATTGAAGATAAGGCAAGGGAGATTGAGGAGCTTTGTTACCAGCTTAGTTTGTCACACTCTTCATTGTTGATAGTAGTGACACATGAGGGAATGAGTGGCACTCATGATATGAGGGAGGAGCCTCTTATGAAAATTCTGCATAGGGAGTATTCAGGGTTACAGGTTTATGAGGAGAGGTCTGACACATAGGATTTTTCCCATGCACCTATTTTGCATTGTAGGGATCATCAATCATTTATTTTGGCTCAAGGCTTAGCTATAGAGGAAGTAGTTGAGTGAATTCCTTATGGACCAACCAACAAAGAAGTATATGCACCATTTTATTGGGGGATTGAGTATAGGAAAAATGTGGATACATCACTCTAGGATCTAGGACTAGTTGATATTAGTAGAGTGATTGATACAGTGGCACACAATGTGGTACACGATGATACACTAGTGTGTAGTGGTTTATAATAGTATACAATGGTGTATGGTGGTATACAATGGGGTTTTGGGATGTTTCCCTTGGGGATACCTTTACATAGGTATTTTAGACACATCATTGAGTTTGATTCACCGAGGATCAATGATTGGATGGACAAGATCCATGGAAATAAATATTCCTCGGAGATCGATCTTTGATTGGGATATCATCGTAGCAAGGACAGTGTTAGAAAAGTGGATGTGCTCTTTTAACCATAGACAATATAGCAACATTGTCACCCAACCATAGGAACAAATGCCACCCCCGAGCACCTTGACCTTGATAGAGAGAAGAATTTTGGTAGAAAATCAATAGCCAACCATGGCTAATGCACCAAGCAAAGATAACCAACACTGATAAGAAATTTCAACCCAGAAAGACCGAAATTACAGGTTGTAGTAATTGCAGCTGCATCTACTCTCTAGACTTGCGCACTATTAAATTTTTGTAATTCACACTATTGAATTTCTGCAGTTGCGAGTTTTGTGTGCCAAATGAGCTCTAGCACCCTATATTTATACTGTTGTATTTAAGCTGTATGGGCTGAATTCTCTTTCTGGAGGCTAAAGAATCAATATAAAATATTCTCTTTAGCCGACTTCTCTTTTAGGGTTATGTCCAAGTGTTTTAGGGTTTCTCTTGCTTCCTGAAATATTCTAATCTCATCAAAGGTCACAAGTGGAGTTTAATACCTCCTGCAACTACCATAATATCAACACTCCCTCCTAGCTAGGGAGGTATAAAAGGAAATGGTATTGAGCACAAACAGACCATTCAACCGGTAGCATCATCATAGCTACACAGGTTATCTCATGATCAAATCATGAGCACCGTCATCATTATCCAACTGGATAATCTTCATGAAAATCAGTACAATGTCATCTGATAGAACACAACTATTTCTATCCATAGTAGTAAACAACTACTATCCAGTGGTACACAACCATACCAAGTAGCACACAACTACTAACCAGTGACACATAATCACAATCAGTGGAGTGCATCCACCACAGTAGTATACAACTCATGTCCAGAGACGTACAATTTCTACAACAGTCATATCATCTGATATCAACCTACAACAGTCATATCATCTGATATCAACCTGCATAAACAATATCATGATACAATTTGAGTCATTTGGGACATTCTTCCACTCACATCTGTGAGATATGGAAGAGCATATGCCCTCATACACTAAAAAGATCAACCATGGGCTATCTGGATTATTCTTCCCAAGCATAGAAGAATAACTGTCCCTGATTTCTGAGCCTGGACCATTCACCTAACTGGGCCATTCCTCCGACACTAATCATAGTGCAACCTGGATAGAATGAGTCTACCCTAAGGAATGCATGTCCCTAATTGTTGAAGCTGGACCATTCACCTAATTGGGCCATTCCTCTGGCACTAAACATAGTGAAACCTGGAGAGAATGAGTCTTCCCTAGGGAATGACTATCTGGACCATTTCCTAAGGAAATGATTATCCTCCACCAACCTCCAAAACATACCATTCTTCGAAACTGCTCACAATTGTGAACTTCGAGAGAATGACTGCCCGACAAGGCGACCCATTCTACTTGACCACTAATGAGAGTGCCTTCCAAGAAGAATGATTGTCCTATACCATTCCCCCACACTGGTCACAAGGGGAATCACTGTCTATGGTACATCAACAATCTATCGGACCATTTTCATTACGAAAATGATTGTCTGATCTGGACCATTTTCCAAACTAGAAAATTCTTTTTCGTCAGAGAATATCAGACCACTTTCTGAACTGGAAAGGAACTACCCATTCTGGACCATTTTCCAAACTGAAAAATGAATTTCCATAAATAAATGATATATATATCAATTCTCCCTCCCAACCCGGGGAGCCATCTCTTCCCTTTCAGCTAAGGGAGATATCTCCACGAGCCCCAAGTTGTCTCATAAGTTTGCAAACTTTATCTTGGACAAAGGCTTTGTCAAAATATCTGCTATCTTCTCATCGATGGAGATATACTAGAGTTTCACTTCTCCTTCCTGGACTTTATCATGAATAAAGTAGTATTTGATCTCAATGTGTTTCAACCAATCATGAAACATTGGGTGTTTAGATATCCTTATACAACTCTGATTGTCACAGTATTGGTCGAATATGGTACTTGATCAAATAATCCATAAATCAGTTTACTTATCCATACTTCTTTTGTACATGCCTCTCATGCTACGATATAGTCTGCTTCTGCTGTGATGAGTGCGACAGACTTCTGTTTCCTGCTTCCCCAAGATATCATAGCAGATCCCAAGATGAAAAACATCCCTGAAGTACTCCTTTTGTCTTCTGCACTCCCTGCCCAATCTGAATCTGTGAATCCATGAAGTTGTATATCACTGGATGAGGTATATCTTAAACCATAGTTTATCATCCCACAAATATATCTTAGAATATTATTTGCAGCTATCCAATGCTCATGTATGGGTTCCACCTAGAACTGGCTTAGGGTATTTACAACAAAGCAAATATCTGGTCAAGTATTCACTAAATACATTAATGACCCAATCAATTGTCGATATACGGAAGGGTCTACTGGATCAGAGTCTGAGTCTCTTACTTTTATTATATCTGTGGTCATAGGAGTTTCCATGGATTTGCAATCCATAATTCAAAACTTATGAATAATCTTCACTGCATACTTTCCTTGTCCAAGGAATATTTCACCACGCTTCTTCCATACTTATAGTCTCAAGTAATAATGTATGAGACCGAGGTATTTCATATCAAACTCAGAAGCTAGTTTCTTCTTACATTGGGTGATGAGAGACTCTTCACCTGTTAAGAATAAATCGTCGACATATAGTAGTAGAATCACAGGTGCATTGTTCACAACTTTGTAGTAGAGATTGGGATCTTCATGACTCTTGGAGAAACCAAGTCTTATTAAGTATCTATTTATTATCGCATGCCAAGCTCTTGGAGCTTGCTTGAGTCCATACATGGCTTTCTTTAATCAACAAACATGAGTGTCTCTGGAATGTACTTCAAATCCTTGAGTTTGTTCGATGCATGCTTATTCCTTGATTGATCCATTGAGAAAATATGTCCTTAAATTCATCTGATGTAAACTCCATCCCATGGAAGCAACAAGAGACACAATGGCTCTAATAGAAGTATATTTGGCAACAGGAGAAAAAGTCTCGTCATAATATTCTCCCTCCTTATAGGAGAACCCTCTAGCTACGAACCTTTCTTTGTATTTGTCCACACTTCCATCTGTTGCATGTTTGATATTATAGACCTATTTTGAAGTTACTACTTATTTTTCTTTGGGTCTAGGCACAATTTCCCATACATCATTTTTCATGATGGACTAGTGTTCTTCTGTCATGGATTCTTTTCATTGTTTCTTCTGAGATGCCTCTTCAAATGCAGTGGGTTATTCATTTATAAGCTTTGTCATACATGATTCATAGATGGAGAATGTTTTGGGCTTTTTTATTTCTCTGAAGGTGCTACTTGGGGGCTTTGAGTCTTTCTTCTTCTTGTAGAGTAGCTTCAAGCCAGGCTGGAGGTTTCCTGGTTTTGGGTACAATGACTGATTCAATAGATTCACATGTTGCATCGGATGATCAAGTTGTTATGTTTCTTCATTATAACTTTCTGGAAGACATGTGCTTTCTTCTTTAGGCTCTTCATGCTCTTCTTCTATAGTTTATTCTATGGATTTCTTGAAAGCCATATTTTCATTGAAGGTTATGTCTTTGCTGACTTCAACTTTATGTTGTTCCGAGATATAGATTCTATAGGCTTTAGATGATTCAGTATATCCCACAAATATGCCATTCTTTCCTGAGGGTTCTAGTTTCTTCCTTTTATCCTTGGGGATGTGAATGTAAACATGGAATCCAAATATTATTAAGTGTTCCACATTAGATCTCTTTCCTAAGAAGGATTCTTCTGGAGTCATATCCTTCAATATGCAGTGAGGACTTCTATTCTGAACATATATTTTTGTCATGGCTGCTTCTCCCCACAAATACTTAGATAAATCTTGATCGTTCATTAGTGCCTTCACAGTTTTTCAATATATCTATTCTTCTTTTCTGCTACACCATTTTGTTAAGGATTATGAGGAACAATTAGCTCCCTTCTAACCCCTATCGATTTTCAAAAGGAAACAAATTCCTTGGATGTGTATTCTCCTCCATTATCTATTCTCAAGGTCTTGATTTTCTTGTTTGTGAGGTTCTCTATTTCTGCTTTGAGTTCTTGAAACTTGCTTAAAACTTCGTCCTTTGTCTTTAAGAGATATAACCAAGTCTTTCTTGAGTAATCATCTATGAAGATTACATAATAAAGAGAATCTCCTAGAGATTTGAATGGCATCAGACCGTAAACATCTGAATGTATTAGATCTAGGATTTCCTTAGAACTATTGTTGTTGCTTGAGAATGGTTTCTTAACATTTTTACCAAGAGCACATCCTTTGCAAATTTATTCATGTGTAGATTGTAGTTATGGTATTCCTTCAACCATATTTTCAAGGAAAGGTAATTCTTGATAGTTGATATGAGAATACCTTCTATTCCAAAGTTCATTGGGATTGACTTCATCATGTACAAGAGATTCATCATTTTGTTCTAGTAGTTTGTACAGTCTTCCTTCATGGGTTCCAATAACTCTAGCGTTCTCTATGTTGGAGTATGTAGACCAAGATAATACTTTTCCATCTATAAAGGTTATTATGTTTCCTTTGTCTTCTAGGCAAGATATGGATAAAATATTCTTTTCTAAACTAGGTACATATAATACATTGCTCAAATGAACATTGTTACATGTTTTCAATTTGATGGAGGCTTGACCAATTCCTTCAACTGGATAGTTGTTCTTATCTCCAAGTTCTACCTTGTAGGATGTCCTATTTTCATTCATATTAGAGAGTTTGACCTAGTCTCCTGTCATATTCCTGGAAGCTCCACTTTCAATTATCCACATGCCATCTTCAAGAGTTCCTGTGAGAGAGAAATAGTGTAGATGATCCATCTTTTCATTCATGATTTCTGTTGAATGATAACTGGTCAAAATTTGACTTTGAGCCAAAATATCAACCTTGATGTTTTTTCCTTATGAGAGTACCAAGAGGTGCGCTGGAATAAGGCACACTAGAATATCTTCTCCTTGAGTAACGTGTTCCATCATAAGGTGTTGGGCAAGAGTTTTAGGGTTTTGCAACTATGCCTGCTAGTAACCCTAACAAGAATGCTTCAGTAACTACACCTGCTAGAAACCTTAGAGGCAGTTCTTTAACGATATTGATAACCTTATGGCTTAGCTTCCTTCCAGTGGTTAGACAGAATAAAGGAGGTGTGGGCCCATAACCTACTAGAAAAGTGGATGTGCTGATTTAACCATAGACAATATAGAAATATTGTCACCCAACCATAGGAACGAATACCGCCCCCGAGCACCTTGACCTTGAAAGAGACAAGAATTCCAGTAGAAAATAAATAGCCAACCAAGGCCAATGCACCAAGAAAATATAACCAAGACTGATCATAAATTTCAACCCAGAAAGACCGAAATTACAGTTTGGAGTAACTGCAACTACAACTGCTCTCCAGACTTGCGCACTACTAAATTTTTGCAGTGTGCACTATTGAATTTCTGCAGTTGTGAGTTGTGTGTGCCAAATGAGCTCTATCACCCTATATTTATACTACTCTCTTTAAGCTGTTTGGGCTGATTTCTCTTTCTGAAGGCTAAAGACTCAATATAACATATTCTCTTTAGTTGACTTCTCTTCTAGGGTTATTTCCAAGTCTTTTGGGGTTTCTCTTGCTTCTTGGAATATTCTAATCTCATCAAAGGTCACAAGTGGAGTTTAATACCTCCCGCAACTACCATAATATAAACAGACAAAGAGAAGGATACCTGCAGGATCGCTCTCAGATGTTACCTTGATTCCTTGGTCATACCATTGGGGTTGACCAGTGCACCTGACACTTCCCAGTCTTGCAGGCAGTGGTAGTGGCATCTAGTGCTATTTTACGATGCTAGCAATATATTTGGCATGACGTGGAGGGTTCACTTGAGTCATATGAGTGAGGTAGGTAGGAATATAACCATGTCATAATTTTTTTCTTCGTTTGGGCTATGTGATTGGACCATCGAAGGAGATCCAGATTGTATTGGATTAGTTCTCAGAGATGTTAGTTGATAGAGTGGTGGTTGGAATTATCTAGTACGGAGGTTGAACACATGTAGTTCCTAAGCCCACACTTAGGGAGAGGAGAATGAGGGATATGTGTGATTCACCTTTGGTAGGGAATTATGGGTACTCGCATGAGGATGAGGCACCTTAGGTGATAAGGCTACTTTACAAGGAGGTATCGAGACTCCATAGATTACTAGATTACATTGACGGTGATCGAGGTAGCATATTTTACGGTATAGTTTGGCAGGATCCAAACATATTTACGGTTATAGAGTTGATTCCTAGTACATGGCTCCCATCATATGTTGGAATACTAGGGACTTGGCTCATTTTGACTCTGATGGTTACCCATATGTCATAACAACAACTAGCACATATTAGGAGTGGTGGACTTCCAATTTGGTTGTGGGATCAAGGAATTCATCTGAGTGATAGATTGATTTGGATGCGGATGACAATGATTGGTCTACTTTATTTTTGGGGTGTTAGTAGAATGGATTTCGAGACTTACTCCATTTGGAAGGACATACTCGAGCTCGACCATGGATTTGCAAAATTAGACTTCACTGAGACACCTTCGCAAGGGAGGATTCACGATAGTGTTCCTAGTCCCTTTAGGGAGATCAACTTGGGGTTACAAGAGAGGAGGATGTAGACTAGGAGAATTGGTTTGATGATGATGATTAGAGTGGTGCAACGTCATCATGGTGGTACCTTTCTGAGATTAGTTTGGGACCCTGAGATTACATGGTTTGAAAATTTAGCTACTATCAGAGATGTAAGCATTATTTTTTACTTTGTAGAGTTTACTTTTGGGAGGCTTAGGAGTGGTTTCTTGGAGGAGTGGTTTTTCGAGGAGTTGAATGAATTTATGCAACTTATGATTGCATGGATTATCAAGAGAATTCATGTGGATTCTGGTATTTTCACTTTGCAAACTAGTGCTATGAGTAGAGGGTGCTTCATTTCATAGAGGCTAGTGTTGGATCCCTACAAGTTTGCCTTTTATGGGGTTCTTATGTTTAGGGACTATTATCCCCATTTCTTAGGGATAACTAAGGAGATGATGTCTTGAGGCCCTCAACTTTCATACATGGAGTACCGAGAGACAGATTTCTAACAACGTCCGCTTACATAGACAAAGTCCTGCCTCACCACCACAGATCTTAGATTCATAATGATGGTATATGCCACACCAACTTTCTTTCGAAAGACATTGGGTCTTTCTCCATGAGGTAGAAGCCAGGTATTATGGTGGGTGTCATTTCAATATTTGAGGCATTTGAGTATGTTGCATTTAAAGTTGCCTTTAATTATGTAACCTCTTCTTGGAAGTTATTCTATTTGTTATGTTTGACCTTGGTGGTTGAAATTTATCCCTAGTAAGTGGTCACACTTAGGGATGGGTTTGCTATAGGGAGGTCGCCTTGACAAGTCATCGTGTCATTACCGATCATACTTACCAATTTCCACACTTCATTTCCTCTCCTCCTTATATTTTGGGAGTTTCAGGTGTACTGACCCAAGAAGGGATTGTCCCTCATTTCATGGGAAGAAGGAGATGAAAAACTAGAGTCTTGTACCTAGAAAAAGAAAAAAGATAATGATGAACCTTCTAGATGCTCACCCGGGGATCCCGAGGACAATGAAATGTATTTCATAAGAAACTGATGGGAACCGTGAAAAATAAAAAATGAAAAAATGCCAACCAAGGTATAGCATGCGTGGGCAATGTTTTTCATGCTTAGGTAGAAGTCCCACACATTGTCTTCAAATTGGGGAAGCATAATGTGACCAGGGTAGAGTCAAGTTGGGAAATGTTTTTCACGCTTAGGTAGAAGCCCCACCTTGTCTTCATCCTAGAAACATATTAAAATAACAAAGGAAATAAATGGGCTTGGAAAAAGGATATATTGAAAATGAAGGTGCAACACACCCTCTACAAAGGCACCCATAAATGAGACATTATGATCCCTTGTATTTCATGAACCCCATGCCCAAAAGTACTATTACCCTCATCTAATTCATCTTCTACATATGGCTTAGAGGGGTGGGGTCCACCTAGGAAACACTCCTTGACTTAGGGGATGATTCACCTAATAGGTTACTTTGTCAACCCTCCCATGACAACCCTCCCATACCTAAACTTGGTAAGTTGCATAGGGTCTTTGAGCACTTGTTTAATTTGATGAGGTGGTTTTTGATGCACATGATTAGGTGACTCTTTTAATGATTTGATTTACTTATCATGATATGTTTGACTTGATATCTTTGGAGGGTGTATTCATTGTCTTTACATGACCTTGCTTGGTGGACAATTTTGGAGGAACAAGCCTAGCTTGCCCTTCCTTAGGGCATGAATCCCACAGGATGGATACATGGCCCACACACTAGATAATGATGACAACCTTTGGAGGCTTGAGAGATATTTTTTATGACCTCACCTAGCCCCTACAAGCCCAACTTTTTTTCGTTTATAGGTCAAAACGTCATATTTGGAGGGCTAGCGTTTGTAGTGGTAGTGTGGTTGACTTGACACTTGGCACATTTTGGATGGAGAGAGACCTTGGATTGATGTAGGATACCTTAACATGTGAGAGGAAGGCATTTGGAGGCCCAATGTTTCACCTCCAAGCTCAATGAATTGCTCCAAGTGCAAAAACGTTGCCCTAAAGTGGTGATGTCATGCTTATTTTAGGGTTTTCTTATGTGAAAAATCAAATTTAAAGTTGTAAAGGGGAAAAGTAAGGGTTGTTGGCCTCTAAATTTTTGGTTTACCCTAAGGTTAAGTGGAAAAACACTTCTTATAATATTTGTATAAATAAGGATCATTTCTATTTCATTTTCATCATAGCTCTCCCATTGTGAGAGAACTACTTGGCTGAAATTTGCACCCCTCTTGGGAAAATTCATTTTATCTCTCTCTCTCTCTCTCTCTCTCTCTCTTATGATATGGTTTATCTCTTTTCTTATGTAAGGAAGTGGTGTGATATCTCTTGGAGGCTCTTTCTCTTACTTTGATGGTGAAAAATACTTGGTAACTAGCGTTTATCTTGGAATTTTTTGGAATTGGTAAGGAAAATATCCACTTTGTTAGGTGTATTTCATGTTCCATGGTTTTTATTGGCTAGATAATTGGAGGAGTATAAGTGTTTACAACCTCCACCAATTTTTATCATTTTATTTTGTTGAAAAGGCTATTGCAAAGGTTGCTTGAAGGAGTAAAAGGGCTTACACCCTCCTAAACTTTACCTTGTTAGGGTTGTTATGTCAAGGGAGTGAAAGGACTTACACCCCTTGAGATTTAGTAGAAATAATTTAATACAAGAAGACTCCACAACCCATTTGGCAAGGCACTAATCCTTATTTTCATTGGAGAAATAAATTGTTTGCATTCGTAAATCTGATTTAGAGAGATATTGATTTTGTTCAAGTTGAAATCTTTTCTTGATGCTTTAAGCTTGCTAAAGCCTCTAAGGTGTATTGATTGGCCTAGTATTCTTGGAGCTATAACTTAATAAAATATACAACCATTAGGGCTACAAAAAATCACTCTATATCTTCAATTTTAACTTTCTTTTCAACCGTGGAAATTTGCTTTTTATCCATTACTATAATTCTATTGCTTACTGGTGAACTTTTTGTTGGATTACTTGCTTATTCTCATGGTTGAAACTTGTTGCTTTAGAAAATATTTTCTACAACCACTTCTTTGTTACAAATATACTCTAAAAACATCATACAACAACCCTCTAATACCACTAAAGTTTGTGTTAAATTATTGAGAACTAATCTACTTGTTTTACGCTTCATTTCTCAATAAATATTTGATGCTTTGAGTGGTTATATATGCATTAATTATATTTTTTACTTCCTGATATATATTCTTGTTTACTATAGTAGTTTGGGACATCAATATTAACATTCTTTTCCACTTAATCTTTAGGCTTCCATATTCTTCACTTATTGTGTCTCGGGCATGTACAACTATCTTCTGCATGTACACTACTCCTTGGAAACCTTCCCTAATCAACAAGACTTCATCCCAAGCCTTCCATATATCCACAAATTGACCTACAGGGGATTCACTTCAATAACCTCACTTTCCTTCTAATTTTTCCTTAGGGTTACCTGGGATTCCCCCTTGTGTTGGACTTATCCTTCACTAAAGTGATGGGAGGGTTTATATAAGGTGACAGTGGCTAGACTCTCCCACAATTATGGCCATCTCATGTATTGGGTCAGGATTTTCCCAACCTATAGTTTGTGCGATAACATTTTGGTGTCGTTGTATGGGAGGATTTTGAATCCTTTTTCGTGCCTTAACAACACTTTGACAATATTTCATCCCAAACCCTTTACCCCTAACTTTCATAGTGACTCCACTTAAAGGATGTTTCCCTTCCACCCTTGATGATATTTTCTTCAAGCTCATCTGATGACTCCACCATTCAAGAATCCTTCAACCCAAGAACCCATATTTTCCCGATTATCCTTTCCATCCTTTGGTGAATATTAATCTCACTTGGCGACTCCATTGAGGTGTCATTTCAAGTAATGGAATTGTGGCACTATGGGGTGAACCCTTCCCGAGAAATTGTCATGTCTCGAGGAGGTAAATTTTACAGATAGAAATGGGAAATGTTGTTGATGAAGCCGATTATGAACTAATGAATATTGTAAAAAAATTATCTCAACAAATTGTTAAAGAACAAGCCCTTGCATATGAAGAGATTCTCTACAAAGATAGTTACCAAGAAGATCCCGATGAAGTTTCTCATGTTGAATATTTGGACAAGGAATTTGTATCCATGCTAATGATTGATGAATATGAAGTGCTTGTATCTTCCCTTCCATTTGATTAAGATATATAGGCCTATGTTCCTCTTGCACATCAAGAAGAGAACATGATAAGTTATAACCATTTCAAAGATCTTGATGATACTTTGTTAAATGATTTTAGAAGTGAAGAAGTGTTATATGAACCCTTGGATGAAATAGATATATTGTGTAATAATGTAATTGACAAATAATCACCTGTCGGAGAGCAAGTCTACAATAACAAGGAGAACAAGAATTTTCCTTGTATTTCTTTCTGGAAAAAACAAACAAAGGACTATGCATTAAGGATTAAGCCCCATTGTGAGGGTAAAACCAATGAGGAAAAAGAAGAATTCAGATGAAGTTCCATGCTCTAAGAATCTACATGAGACATCGATGTCCATTCTCCTGCTTGACAAAGAAAAAGTTGCTCATCCTTTCTCTTCTCCTGCACATGAATATGAAGAAGTGATCAATCGAAATGATGCATATATCTCCATGAAGAACCTCTCTAACATGGTTGGTCAACACATTGATGATTTCATACAGGTTGGAAGATGTAGATGGGATGTGGGTTTCTTCATTGATGACATAAATCTCATTTATGACATGGAGGGTAGTTCTCATATGAAGAGAGATAAATTATCATATTCAATGAGTTGGTCTTCATATGCATATGATTCATATTCTTGGCAGCTCAATGATGATATGATCACATATTTATTTCATTCATTTGAGGATGACCTGTCACCATATCCTCATGATGATTTTTACTCATCCCTTCAGAGTTGTTATTCATACCCTTTTGGGGATTTAGATGTGTTCTATGAAGATTTCCAACCATATTTTCACTCAGACTTTAGTGGATATGATTTCATGGTCATCTCAGAGTAGCTAAAGATTCACATTATAGAGAAACAATATTTCCATCCTAAGGTGTTTTACAATATGAAAGGGAAACAATATTTCAATAGAAAGAAGATTTATTTCTCTGGACATTAGGATATCCCTTACCTTTTATTTTCTTCTCCAGGAAGCCATGGATTCTTCTTCTGATTTCTCATCTCCTCTTAGTCTTCAATGAGAAGTGGATCTTTTTGCAGAGATGAAGATGAACCATCGTATATATATGGTACTCCTCTTCAAGGATGGATTGATTAGGCTTGTTACTACACTTTCATGCAAGATTACTAGGATGATTAGGATGGTGTTTTCTCATTCCAGTAGGACTTCCTCCCTCCCACCCATCTCCACGAGTTTCAACTCATGACTGATTATTTTTGTATTTATGCTCATGATTATTTTGTTCTTAACTTATATTTATTGTATTACATGACTAAGAACAGGGGGGAATACCTTTATGAAATGATGAGTAGGTGATTGCACTGGTTGTACGAATTCACCTAACATTTCAGGACCTAATCTTCAAGGCCCCAGGGCCCTAGGTAAGTAGGTAGGTCATCTTTCTTTCTTGAATTTTCATATTTCTAGCTCATGGTAGTTTAGTTTCATTTCATTTTCATTTTTCTCTATTTGCATATTTATTTCATCATACTACATGTTAGTTTAGAAATTAAAAAAAAAATTGGAAAAATTCCTTTTCTAGATTAGTTGTTATTTTTTAGATTTGATTTTGATGTATATGGAAAAAAAGGGTGATATAACCATACTAGATTTTACATTTCAGTGTAGGCACAGGTCTAACCAATAGATGTTGTGGTTCTCATGCACTCTAAAATGAGTACATATCCCCAAGTAAGAGCTAGATGTTATCCCTATTTCCTAGGGATAACTATGGAGATGATGTCTTGAGGCCCTTAGGATGAAGACATGGAGTATTGAGAGACAAATGGCTGACAATGCCCACTTGCACAGACAAAGTTACGACTCACCAACACATATCTCATATTCATCATGATGGTATCCTCCACCCCAACTTGCTTCCTAAAGACATTGGGTCTTGATCCATGAGGTACAAGATAGGTATTATGGTGAGTGTCATTTCAATATTTGAGTCATTTGAGTATGTTGCATTTAAAGCTACTTTTGATTATGTAACGTCTTCTTGGAAGTTATACTATTTTCCCTAATGGAAGCCATCCATCTCTTTCCTCTTACTCTGATTGTTGAAGTAGGTCTACAGGAAAGTTTCACCTCAAACCAACCATTCTACAATATTAACATATTTCATTCTCATTTAATTCCATACTCATTTAATCCACCATCTTACATCACTTTTCAGTGTCTATTCCATTTCGATGATGGGGGACGCATCATTGCCCTCCTTTAATGAGTTTGTTCTTGTTGAACTTAACACATTACCTAGGAATTAGACTTAGAAACCAATTATTACCTTGGAGCTTGCATGCCTCAAAGGTTGGGTTTCTCACCTTCAACAATAGGTTTACACCATTTACCTTTAATCGAATGATTCCATGGATGTTCGACTTCAGCTCATTTATTCACATTCTCTGGAATGTACTAGAGTACCTTGGGAGTCATTTTCATCATTGGTGATTTACCTCGCGCTTGTTAGTGGTATACATTAATGACCAATAATAAAGTGGTTTCTACTAGGTTCAAAATCAAGACATCTATTCACATGGATAGAATCATATTGTTTCGGGATCGAGATGAAAACCTCGGGTTGGGCACTCACTCTATTATATGATTTTCCTAGGCTGCATGGGATATCATTTGAGTATGTAGTATATTCGACTATAACCATCATATTGGTAATCTTACTGATGTATATACTTTCACATAGATCCACTTTGTATTGGTATGTCACTATGGTATTGTCATATCGTATCTCCGCTATGTATTCTTTCATGGATATTATTAGATCATGTCATTGAGGTATAGATCCACATTGTATCTTTGGTGGCCATATCCTTAGTCAATAATTTCATGGATCCACGATGTATTGGTCGACGAACATGCTTTGAGTCAGTTTATTCTGAGCATAGGTATGTTTGCCTCGGGGATGATACATATACACTATTTGATGTTTGTTTGCATCTTTTTCCAGACTCTCCTGCTCCATTTCCTTTGCATTTATATTTTTGTAAAGTGTTTCAGACATTATTTTCTCCTATGAGCTCACACTTTAGGGCGCATATGTTACACACCTAAATGTCACACTCAAGTGTTGTAAGTGTCATATGCACCTTATCAAGTCTCATATACACCTTACTTAGTGTCGCATGCACTTTATCAAGTGTCATATGCACCTTACTAAGTGTTGCATGAACTTTATCAAGTGTTGTATGCACCTTACTAAGTGTCGCATGCACTTTATCAAGTGTCGTATACACATTACTAACTTTCTCATGCACTTTATTAAGTGTTGCATGCACTTTGTTAAAAGTCAAAAATTTATTGCCATGTGAGAACATTTTTCATAATCCCTAGTCATTGTGGAGGAGAAAAACTCATCATGAGAAGGTTAAAATGATGAATTTTACCTTGATATTTTGACCATTTTTTAAGGTCAACGCTCCCCTCCTATGTATAGGGAGCATTGAACTCTTCTCAATGCTCCCCCGCCCATTTATAGGGAGCATTTTCAATGCCCTCTGCTTAGTGTTGGGGGAGCATTGAAGTGGTTAGAGGGAGTTATGGATATCCCACCTTATTTTAAAGATTATTTCTGAGAAGATGAAGTCAAGGATTCAAATCATATATCATGACTCCATATTAGGTAAATGCAATCCCAACTTATGAAGAAAAATCTTCAACCATTTCCTGAATTACTTCATGATGGTTAAGCATCCAAACTCCTATATAATTATTGCATTGCAAGGTGAAAAGGGAGGAAATCCATGAGAGCATCATAATTCTGATCTTGAGACATTCAAGAGAGGGTTGGATATGAGATCTTGGAAGAGTTGTTGCAGTGTCAATGTTGGATTGTAAGTTCTTCACTATGGATTTCTGTTAATATGTAAATTGGCCTATTTCTCTAGTAAAGGTAACAAAATGTTCCAAAGATTCCTTACCACACAGGGGCTTCACCTTGTGGATCAATACATTATCACATTCATTCATAAAGGGGGGTTTAAAATTGTGGAAAATAAAGACAATATATTGTAGGTATTGGGGTGACAGTGGGGTTGGGTGGGTGTGGGGAGTAGAGTATTAGGGGGTTTATTGGTATAGGAGGGTATAAGAAGAGGTGTCTAGTATAAATAGTTTTCATTTTTATTGGAAATATGTATTGAGATGGGGGTTCAAAAAAATGATTTTGGGAGGTATTTATGAATAAGTAGAGAAATTAAGGGTATTATTTAATATCCCATGAATGCATATGTTATGTGATAGGTTCATTGAGTCAAGATTATGTTCTTTATAAAAATATGCAATGTGAATAGTAGGAGGGTCCATAGGGGGTACTAGATAGACCAAAGGAAGTTAAGTACACAAAGGTGTCTAGTGTACTAGGTGTTGGGTGTTTCCATGTGGGAAGGGGGAATTTGGAAGTGGGCCACATGCCTCCTACAAAATATTACAATGATGCAATAATGGAGGTCATATACACTTGTTTCCACTTGAATATTATCATGAAGGAACAATACTCTACCTCCCATTCTCTTAGATTGATTATATGCTCCCTATTTTCAATAATGCATTTCTCCATGATCCTATTATTCTCTTTCAACCAAATTTCAAACTCGTCTTTCTAGTGATTCCATTGTAGAGTCAAGTGCGTGTTTTTATAGTTATTTTTTCCATCTCCTTTTCACATTGATTTGTGTATTTTTGCAGGTCCTTAAAATAATAAAGGATGTAATATTCATTGATTGTGGCAATTGCAGTGTGTCATAGCTACACTTGAACAAGGATAAAGGGAACCCAAGACAAAAATTCCCAATGTTGGTTTAGTTTTTATCCTCTTCTACCATAAATACAAAATACCATCTACATCTCACGTGACATGAATTAAATAGTCAATTTGTGAATTCATACCACATGAAGGATATGTCTTTGTCTTTGTAACATTCATTATTGCACCGAATGAGGAAGGGTGATTAGGGTATGAGGAAATGCGACATCAAATGATTAATTTTCTTCTCACCTTTTTCATGGTAAGGTACATGTTGGAGTGAGAATCTCCCTCTTTAATGATATTCATGGTTAGGGGTGGGAGGGGGGATGTGGGGGTTAGGGGTGGCAGGAGGGGACGTGGGGGTGGGGAAAGGGGTGAATAATGAGATTCCTTACTCATTTTTTCTTAGGTAACCTTCACAAAGGATAACCCCTCGTATTTTATTACTTCTTCACCTTTTAGTTGAGGTTGTGAAGGACATGATAAAAATTTATTATGTCAAATTCCTCCCAAACAAACAATACTCATTGGAAGAGTCTAGCAAGAGAAAGGTTGAGTAGGAGAGTCTGGTGATATAGATATCCTATGATGATCATGGAATCAACAATCACTATTACTTTACAAACTCATGTTTGTTTAAGAGTAATGAGGTCCTACAAAAGAATGAGCATTTTTTCCTCATTATTCATGGTGATACCAAATCCTAAGCATATTTGATGTCCTTTATTCATTTATGTTCATATGCAATCCACCCATGAACCCCCTTAACCTACCTCCATTTCATATCACTATTATGTTATGAACACTATGATCTTAGATTTATATATTTTTTCAATAATTTTTTTATTTGAATCATTCACTAGTACCATGGACGTATTATTGATTATGAAAATATAGGAGGCATGTGAGAGGGAGAAATTCTCACACCCTATTTTGAAATACATGCATTCTCTCTTAATGGATGTTGGCCTTCTCAATTTTCATGAGGAGGTCACATCCCGCAAGGGAACAATTATTTTATAATGTTGTTGATCCATCATTGGGATCATGACCTACATGCATTTAGGGTTATGTTAGATGTGGTACAACCCCACTTATGAGGTTATGCATTTCATTACAAAATTATCAAGGAGGGGATAATTATGTTTGATAGTGATATTAAGACGTGTAAATAATCTAAATCACCCTTGGAGGTTGATAAATTGATAAAGGTCCACATAAAATGATTCACTCATCCTTAATATGATGAACCATGAAGACTTAAAACAAACTAATGATGTGTGCCTAAATTCATATACATACTCCAAGAACTATGGATTGTTAGTTCATTGTATCCTATAAAAAAATCACTAAAATATTAAATTATCTTGATTTTTTTCAATATATATTATATATTGTAATAATTGAAATTGGTAAAATGAATAAAGAAATTTAAAATTCATATAAAAAAAATGTAATATAAAGTGTTAGATCGCCTTGATGTTTTTTCAATAACTATTATATATTTTCATAATTTGAATTGATTAAATGTATTAAGAATCTTAAAGTCCATATAAAACACAATTTAATGTATTGGAATGGATAAAATGGATAAAGCATCGTAAAATCAATATATAACAAGATGTAATGTATTATATTAGGGATGCATATGTTTTGGTATATGTCACATCCCCACAGTGTGTTTAGCCAATATTGTGAATGTGCACTTCTTGAGGGTGTGTGACATGGTGATGTTTCTCACTTGGTTATTTGGAAAGACCAAGGATACTTCATCTGGACTACACCTATTCACCTAGAGCATACCCATACTTTGTTCTAGGTTACCGACGAGTCACACTCCTACTCTAGTGCAACTCTTGTATACTTAGACAATTGTTAATTATTTAAAACTTAGTAATATATAAGCATACATCCATGAACATGAGAAATCAAGAGAATGATTGTGGAACAAACAAAATAGATACACAAAAATAGTTTGGGTGACATGAACCGTGCCTAACACCGGACTAAGTCTTTTTTATTGTGAAACAATTACAATATGAAAATTTGTGTCTTAGTTTACAACTTGGCGGAGTCACACGACTTGCCTCACCTCACCAAGAATATCATAAACATATTCATCACACTAATACTCTTTTTCGCAATCGCCTTCACAACCTCCTATAGTGCACCTCAGATGTGCCCTCAACCACAGACTTGCTCTCTCTTCATTTCTGCAGACTTCAAAGATTTTAGTTCTGCCTCACACATGCCTCTGATACAACCGTGTTTCCATACTTCGCTGAGAATGGCCCAAAAGGAGGTCACCCCACTCTATCCATCGAATCCACCTCAAGGAAGCACAAGTTATTACATGTGGAGTTACTTGGCTCCTTGAGGGAGATCACCCCTCTTCGTTTAAGCCTACCTCTGAATTATGAATCTCTTCTTGCTCTCTTCCCAGCTTACCTCCTTGGTTGTGCTCCCTTGTTCCTTTATAAGCACAAATCCATGCAAATCATCATGTCTCTATGCCCATGGGTGATATGAACCATTGGTTCACCAGGAAAAAAACATTTGCAAAGTTGGGTTGAATCCTCATGTGGGAACGTTCGGGAGGCTTTCTCAGTCGACCCACTAAATGTTTTGTTCCTTCGTATGATCGACCCGCCAAAATATTGGCCAATGCCCCCATCTTTCTAATCAAATAATTGTCTTTGGTGTGCACGTCTCTTAGGCGAGTGTATACAACTCACCTAAGTGTTCCCCCCATGCCTTAGTTTATTTTACTTCATTAGTGGACTGCCCAAATATTTCCTTCAACTCTTCATCAAACTTTCTATCATCTGACTTGTGTTGCAAGGAATATTGGGTGGAGTCTCCCCTTGGCATGTCGCATGCCCAAGGAACCCAAATTCTCCCCATATATGAAGACTTCATTTCTTCAAATACATTTAGTGTCTTTCCTACCCAATTTCCTCTATTTCGGTCTGTGGTGGAAGTGCACACACTCAGGCTTGGAGACCATGTCCTTACATCCTCCCCCACTCCAAGTTGTTTCCTCCCTCATTTAAATCCACATAAATTTTTTGTCTCCAAGCCTCTGGCTAAACTCATGCCTCCATATGTGTCTAAGTCTGTTGGAAACCCAAAATTCTATCAAATTGGAAACCCCAAGTTTCTAGCTTGCACTGCAATCATCTACAAACTGTGCAACCATCCACATTTCCCTCTTCCCAAAGTTGTGTGTGACCAAAAATATATTCTATGATGGAAAGGTGACTCTTCCCCAAATTTTTCCACAATGTCTAAGCGGCCACTGCCCTCCTATGACGACCACACTCTATTTTCTTGTTGTTGTTTCCTCAACTACTACTGCAACCTCAACCAAAAATTCAAAAATGTCTAAGTGTTTAACTTCTATAAACTTGCTGCTACATCGATACTTCAACCAACTCTTCCATGTCTCCGCACACTACATGCCTCAATTCCTGCACTGGTTGGGTATCTAGTCCAACCATCGTGTCCAATTCTTGAAATGTGCATTTCCATGTTCAAAATTAACCTTTTTTGTCTACATCCTTGCCACTCCATTCAACACCAAATACTAATACAAGTTTCCATCCTTGCCTCACTCATGTTGCCATCATTTGATCTTTGTCAAGGAGATCCTCCACAATGTCTAAGTGTTGCACTTCAAACCTACTGGTGCATTTGTACTCTGGCTTCCTTCCGCAATTCAGTCCATCCGCACAATGATATCAAAACAATAAAAGGTCACCCCTCACCTTGTTGTACTATGGAGTCACCCCAAAACAAATTCATCTGCATAAACTTGACTCCATTGTCCACCTCATGGCACAACTAGTCAATCTATGCACTAATAATTGCACATATAAACTATATTTTCCCCASTACTTCATCACAAATCCATGATGCTAACTTTACSTCTCTATGCCTTGGAATGGTTAGGATTCACCCCCAACCATGCTTTCCAAAGAAAGATAAAATCCCATGCCCAAGTGATCTCTTTATGATGCAATTTTCCTATCTGCACAATCCTCCGAATGAAGGMAAGTCCTCAACTCACCTTGTATCATCAAGTCACCTATTTTAAACTCAACATATGTGATGAGTGTGGAAAAMATTCCCACACTCCTCAAAATGTCCCAACGGATTTTCCAATGTGATCCAGGTAGAATGCGTCACCTCAAAGAACTTCCATGGCTTAGGTATGTTYGAACCAATACTCTGCCAACCTCAACCAATGGCCCTCCTGGATCTCTAAGTCATAGTGAAATGATCTGAAAGACACCAAGGTGTGTTATGCCTCATCCAATGTCCCATACCAAAGGCGAGAAAACACCACCCAAGTCACCTAGTCTACATTCTTCCCATTCATGTTGATGACCAACAATTATTGGTTGACTTCTTCTTTGACTCCATCCATCTCTTACAATGAAATTTCCTTGCACCTCCTCCAAGCGTCCAAACTCTAATACTTTCATTGCGATTTTCAAGTCATTGCATGACCCTAAAAATATGTATAAGGCACCAAGCACCAAGGTTCCTTAGTCATCCTCTCAAACTCTACATGTTTAGACTTCACTACCAACTTCACCGCAATGACATGTCTAATGCACCTCATCAAAGAGTTAGGTAGCTTTTATAATACCTCCATGGCTACATCCAAATATTCCTAAGTCCACCATAAGAATCATCAAGTAAGTCTCCCCTAATATATCCACACACTCTCCCAACCAAGATGTCCCAATTGTTACAAGACTTATTCGAATCTGCAACACTTGAGTCACCCTCAAGTCTATTGATTTTAACCATGGAAATGGATTTCACTTGAACCACCAGGTCATCTAACTTCCCTTCAAAGAAATCACTAAAACACTTAGGAAATAAAATAACTCAAAATCAACCATACCTTTCCAATGACATCCTTGGTTGCACCCATGGTTCAAGTCTGTTTTCATGGCCCTTCACTTTCCCAAGCAACCGAATCTATACATGAACTCTCCTCAATCAATGTCTGTAGCTCAACAAACCTACAAGACCTTTGCTACAATAAAAGGATAAGTTCATCCATCCACTTTAGAAATATGTCTAAGTTCCAAACTTTACATGCAACTAGCCAAACTCATCTCAAATGTCTTGCCATCTCCACACCTTGACTAATTCTTCTTCAAGGAACCATGCACTCACTACTCGAATGTCAAGTCATACTTCTGCTAACTAACTATTGTAACTCTACGAAGAGATACCTAATTTGAAGGTTGTGGTCTACTCACTCGTCCAACAACCCAACTCACTTTAGCTAATGTTTTCAATAATGCACGACAAACATACATCATGATGGAAATGTTCCCAACCAACTGCCTACTGCAAAGCTTCTCTAGGTCACCCCAGGTCATCCAACACACCCAAGTGCTTCAACTTGATGTGACCCAGAACTTCTACCCTTTGAAATAAATTCTATGATCACCCTCTGTGTTTTCTTATGTGATCACTTCTGAGGTCATATCTACAACAAGTCATGCAACAAATCCTGCATTCAACTGCCTTTCCCAGGTTCTCAATTCACCCAACAAACTTTTCACCTAGTCTCTCCAAGGTTTGCACAATAGGTTCGACATTGAATTCCATCACACATCAAACCAACCGAGTATATACCCAAACTGTCTTTGTGATCAAGTATAAAACAAGTTTTGTGATGAATTTTGCGATGATTTTTGTGATCACCCACCTTTTCCAAGCGCTTCATATCACCACAAACTTTTCTCTCAGCCTGTACAAGGTGTGTTCCTAGCTCAACCTCCCACCACACCATCAAACAAACCTCTATCATAAGTGTGATGAAATTTTTTCTATGAACCTACTGGCTCCACTGAACGATTCACCTAGTCTGTGAATGTTCCCACTGAACTGTCTTCTCATCAACCCGTCTTCTAAACAAGTTCTCCCCCCCGATAACTGTTTTGAATGTAGTAGTGGTGAAAATCAAAATATTCTCTGATACCATCTATCATGTCCCCACAGTATGCCTATACAATATTGTGATAGTGCACCTCTTGAGGGTGTGAAACATCATGATGTTTCTCACTTGGATCCTTAGCAACACCAAGGATACTTCATCCAAGTAGGCCTCTTCACCTAGAGCAAACCCACACTTTGTTATAGGCTACTGATGACTCATACTCCCACTCCAGTGCAATTCTTGTATACTTAGACAATTGTTAAAAATTTAACACTTAGTCATATATAAGCATACATCCATGAACATGAGAAACAAAGAGAAAAAATGTGGAACAAACGAAAGACATACACATAAATAGTGTGGGAAACACAAACCGTTCCTAAAACCTGACTAAGTCTTTTTTATTGTCAAACAAATAAAATATGAGCACTACCGACTCAGTTTACAACTTGGCAGAGTCATACAACTCACCTCACCTCACTAAGACACTAATACACATATTTTTCACACCAAGACTCTCTACTACAACCGTCTTCACAACCTCCTACGATTCACCTCAAATGTTCCCTCAACTGGAGACTTGTTATCTCTTCATTTCTGCTGACTTCACAAATTTGGGTTCTGCCTCATGTGTTTCTAGACTTCCCCAAAATCATCCCAAAAGGAGGTGACCCCACTCTATCCATTGAATCCACCTCAAGGAAACACAATTCCTTCCATGTTGAATGACTTGGATCCTTGAGAGAGCTCGCTCCTCTTCGTCTAATCCTTCATTTGAACCGCAAATCTCTTCTTGGTATCTTCTTAGTTTCCCTCCTTGGTTGTGAACCCCTATGCCTTTATAGGTGTCGATCCATACTAAGAATCGCATGCCTATTCCCATGGGTGAGCTGACTCGTCGGTTCACCAAGTCACAACCCTTCACAAAGTTGGGTCGAATCCTCATGTGGGCACATTTAGGTGGATTTCCTAGCCAACCCATCGAACACCTCATTATGTCATTAGAATGACCCACCAAACTCTGATTTGATGGCTCCTAGTGCATGATAATTATTCAAAATCAACAAGTCTTAGAAGGTATTTCCACATTTACTAAAGGAATGGGTTCCCTTAATTGGATTGTTTAATTTCTTAAGTTTGTATATTAAATTCTAGGAGTTAGAATGAGATTGAATAATGTGAAGATCTCAAGAATTTTAAATGTTTAGAGAGATATTAGGAATAATGAGTGATATTTGAGATATGTTGAGGATTTTATGGATCTAAAATATCCTATGGATTTGTTGATGGAAGATTTTGTGGATCTGAACCAATTTTGGTATCAGAATCCTTTCATTTTAAATATGTACGCCTGAGGGAATGAAAGGGGTTGGAATTAGATAGGTTCAGAGAAGAGAAAAGGAGGTGAGTGTGTGTGGAAGAGCCTAATCTATCCAAAAGGTTGTATGAAGGCCAAATAAATGTAAATTTGGCCACAGACAATGGGAGCCTGTGTGAGAATTAGAAGAGTGAATATTATTGTGTGAACAATTTATTATTTCTGGTGCATAATATTGAGGTTTGTTTTGAAGATAAATTATGCGTGGATAAATGAAATTAAGCTGCTATGAGTTATGGTTTTATTTCCTTATAGTTTGGGAATGATCTATTGAGTTATAACCCATTTATAAATAACAAGTGTAGATTCTTTGTGCATGGAAGAATCCGCTTAAGCCTTGTTGACAGGATTTTTTAATCTATTTCATTTGTTGAAGAAGAATTGAGTTTGATTTCATTTCTGGATCGATAAAATCAATACCTCTTTGTAGGTATGGAAGGAGACAACATCCCAGGGTTAGATCAATCTAATTTGATCATTTTTAAACAATTGGATCAATGATCTAAATCAAAATCCTAAGGAAATGATGAAATTTCTAAGTTTCCCTAACAAGGATTCATGATCATTGGATCATTGCGTAAATGCATCAGAACTGTAGGATCGAATCCATATCCAAGTTGGAATATTGTATTAGAGTGATCGAGGGAAGGATCAATTCATCGATCTAAAGTGATATCTATGGTGGAAATATAATCTCACACCATAAGTGGCTTAAAATTTTAATAAAGAAGTAACCTCGTGAAGTGGCAATTTAATTACCACCCCAAGGACATGTGTTGGCAGGTTAGGGTAGCTCACCCCCTAGAAAACATATTTGGATACCATTTTCAAACCCCCGAGGCATTGTAAATAAATACCAGTTTCCCAAAAGTGGTAAATCACGATTGTGTGTGAGGAGTAGCTATGGGTATGGTATATGGTCGCTTAGGGAAACTAGTGCCATATTAAACTTGAAACAAGGAATTAGAAGGGGAAAACATTGGTTGAAACGTGCTAAGTCTGTTATAATGGTTCTATAATTATAGTGAAGGATCTTGGCACATATTAAAGGGTGTTAAGACATTGATGAGATTATTGAAGAAAATTGACTCCTGGAGCTACGAGAAGAGAATTGGAACTCTGCTAAAAGTTGAAATTTGACCAATATTTGACTAGTGTATATTGATAATTCTAGATTCAATATAGTTGAAGACTCGATTAAATTTTGAAAAGATTCTGGTATTGTAAATATGTACTCATACAGGATATTTAGAACTTGGTTTTATCCTAAGGAATGAGTATATTTATGAGCAATAAAAACATTTATATACATACAGAGTTCATTTATACTCTCTAACCTAGGAATTAGACCTAGTAGGTTATCATTGTGGTATCAAAGTGCAATTTTGCTCATTGAAAATATTAACAGGTTTAAATTTCTCATTTGAATATAGTAGGAAATTGAAACTATCACAAAAACACTGATGTAAATCAAAGAAAGGATATAGTCAGAACCTATAGAGTTTGAAGCAAATAAGTTTGACGTCTTAGGATTGTAGTTTGATCAAGATCTACCAGGTAAGATGATCTTCACATTTTGATTTGAAATAGTAACAATGGAAAATGATGTGGTGACAAGATTATACCGCCAAAGGAACCGTGGCAAAGAAAGAAGAGTAAGATAAAACTCTTGAGAAAGAGTGGTAGCAGAAAGAAACTCACAACATAAGGGAGACTCCAGTGCAGTGGAGTAAGGAGGTATGTTTAACAGAGGAACTCATAAGAGTAAGGACGGTTAGAAGTTTGACGTGAATCCAGCCAAGGAGCAAGGCTAAAAAGGAATGTTGGGAACAAGCTCTTGAAGAAGATCTTGCAGGAACTGAGAGACAAATGTATGTGTTTGACCACAGGTAGTAGTAAAAAATTATTGTGATGGGAAATTGCAGCTAGAAGGCTGTGAGAGTGAAAGCTCACATAGGGAGAAGTTTGTGACGGGTAGAGAATTACAACAACGAGTGTTGTAGATTCTTTCCAACTGATATCGAAAGTGGAGAACAATGGAAGTTCTCAGGAGAATGTGAGTAGAGTGAAGAATGCAAGTGAGGAGTTGTTGGCCCTTGGGTATGGAAGTAAGCGAAGATTAAGGCAGAAAAGGAAAAACGCAAACTGCGTGGAAGACACAATGACTGATACTGGGTCGAAGTGAGCAAAAGAGTAGAAAAGATGGAGTGAAGTAAGAGAAATAAATTCGTTGGATGTGGAGACTGAGGATGATAGATTAGCAAGGAAGACAAATCGTGGACAACTCAGCAAGTGGAAAAAGCCACCATTGGATGCTTTGGAGCACCGCGCGAGAAAGAAGGAAAGACAGGTTGGCGAAGCCTTGAAAACGCGGGTTAAGTTGACCTAGGTTTTTAGACACGTAGGGTTTTGGTATCTAGGGTTTTGACACTTAGGTTTCGGCCTAAGGTGGCCTGAGAACTATTGTAATGTAAAAATAGAGGTCTAAAGGACCTGGGATGGGTTGTTGTTGTTGTTGGTATTGTTCGTTCTAGTTTTGTTATTGGCATGAGCGATTATTGTTGTGGGAGAGAGAAGTGCTAAGTGTAAGAGCCTTCTGGTATTGTAATATCTTCAGCTAGGTGTGAAGATTAGCCCTGCAGCTGGGTGCATAGGAAGGGGAGATACAGAGAGGAGAAGAAAGAAGATATGCTAGCTAAGAGTGCAGACAATAACTGTATCCTTCATCTTAATATATTATAAAGTATAGTTTTGTGGACGTAGCTCTAGAGAGAGGGTGAACCACGTATATCTTGTGTTGTGCGTGATTGATGTTGTGTCTTTGTCATTTGATATATTATTATTGTATTGTTGTGTTAGATATGACAGATAGTTGTACGGAGTAGATCTGAGCTGGTAAGTGATATATAAATGTTGTGTTGTTCTTATATTCGATCCACTTGATATTCCCTTTGGTTGTAGACATCTCTATCCTGCAACCCCCACATAGTTTCTTCGGGTGAGACTGCATCTGCCTCGCAGGTGTTTCCAGAAGGGCCAGTAGTTAGGGCTTGTTGGTGTGCTCATGGAGATGAACCCTAGGTCTACCCCTATGCCAACAAATGGTTTTGTTTCCAGGACAAGAATCTTCTTGAGGGAATTTCAAGGTGGTTTCCAGCAAAGATAGAGATTCAAAAGTTGATAGAAGATCAAGAAAAGGACTTCGCTGAAGCCCAAAACAAGAACCCTAATCTTAGTACAGAGGATTG
>SNQJ01S0031750.1:10119-37919 GCA_010110895.2 Picea sitchensis
TTCTCTCCTAACTCCTTTTGCACTAACAAGTTCCTTACGGCAGGGTAGGGGACAATGCCCTTCATCCTTGACTTCAAACGATAGGATTGGAAGTGCTTAACCGCTTTGAATATAGCGTAGGCTTGCCAATCGACCACTGGATAGTTAATTTCAACACCTTTGAAAGCAGATCTCATAAAGGTGATGGGTACTTCGTTGTTCTCAGAATTCTTCCGAGTTAGAGCTGCGGCATAGGAACAATTAGAGGAAAAAGTATAGAGTGTAAAGTCTTGAGAGAAATCAGGGCTTATGAGAGACGGAGCGTCTATTATGGCCTTCTTTATGGCATTAAAAGCTTGATTTTGTGTGGGTCCCCAATGATATTGGGTGTCTTTCTTAATCAGGTTCTGTAGAGGCCTGACCATTTCGGAGAAACTGGGGACAAATCTTCTCACGAAGTTAATTTGGCCTAGGAAAGACTGCATGGATTTTTTGGATGTAAGAGGGGGAAGTTTGGCGATGACTTGAGTCCTCTCGGGGTCAATAATCATCCCATCACTAGACATAATGAATCCTAGTAGTTTACCCTGTTCTATTGCAAAGATGGACTTTTGGGGGTTCAAGGAGATGTTGTATTTACGACATCGTAGTAGAACTGCTCATAAGTGAGCTAGATGATCGTCTTTGTTTTTAGAATAAATGGTCACATCATCTAAGTAAACTACGATGAAGTGATTGATTAAGCCTCGAAAAGCAATGTCCATTGCTCTTTGAAAGGTAGCACCAACATTAATCAATCCAAAGGGCATTTTGCGATAAGCATAAGTGTCCCACGGGGTACGGAAGGTGGTTTTGAGTTGGTTTGGCGGAGACATAAGGACTTGGTTGTATCCAGAGAAACCATCCAATAAAGATAGCCTCTTGAAACCATATACCTGTTACAGGATCTGTTCCATGGGTGGGACAGGATAGTTGTCTTTGCCAAACGCTTTGTTGAGGTTTCAGAAATCGACGCAAAGTCGAATTTCCCCATTTTTCTTCCGAACTGGGACAAGGTTGGACACCCATTGAGTGTGTCTAACAGGAAAAATTATTTTAGCACTTAGGAGTTTATTAAATTCTTTTTGAACGCTCGGTTCTAGTTTAGGGTGCATTTTCCTCAGTTTCTGTTGGAAGGGTAAGGTTTGGGGCTTCATCAGGATGACATGCTGTATAATATTAGGATCGAACGTTTTAAGATCATCGTATGTCCATGCAAATACATCCTTAAATTCTTTGAATAATTTAACAAAAGCAGCTTTTTCTTGTCTAGAACATCCCGAGCCTAGATTAATACACTGAGGATTTTCACTAGTTCCTAAATTCACTTTTTCATACGACAACAAGGAACTATTAGTTTTACAATTGACCGTCTTTTTAAATTTATCTTCAAAATCATAAAACTTCTCTAATCTAACTATGGATTTGGGTATGAAATTTACCATGTCCAATAGAGCTTCAGGAGATTTCGGATCAGGTATTACCGTAAAGTCGTGCAAATTGTCGTCTTGCGTGCGTTCATCTATCACTGTGCCTTGAAAGGTTTCTTCCATGTGCAAAAAGTTGATAATCTGTTGATCATCGTCAAATACTCTCCAGTTTGTGATATTGTCAGGAACAGATGGTCGAAACAATAGCTCGATGGAGAATGCGTTTGGGGATAAGCCTTCTGTAGGAAGAAGTTTAGAGGCTACATTAGCTAGTAGATCTGCTTCAACATTATTTAATCTAGGAATGGAATTTATATTGAAAGCAGAAAATTTATTCATTAAACTCCATACCTTAGATTGGTAACTTTTGAGATGCGGGGAAAGACAGTGTATAGAATCTATTACCTGCCTAACCACTATTTCAGAGTCACCAAATACAACTAGGTTTTGAATGTTCATATCCAAGGCTTTTCTGAGGCCTTGCAATAAAGCCTCATATTCTGCAGTATTGTTAGTACATTCAAATTCTAGTCTACAAGCCATTAATGTCTTGTTACCTGTCGGATCGATGATGATGCAGCCTGCACCAGCTCCTTCTTTAGACTTAGAACCGTCAAAATACAGAGACCAAATTTGATTTCCATCGGGTTCATGGGACTGTTGCATAGAAGTTGTTGGTTGCATATAGGCTACAATCTCGGACTGTTGTTCTGGATTGTTGATAAGTGAAACCTTGGCCATGAAGTTTCCGAAGAATGTTTCCATCCCTTGGACTTTGGGTGAATCAGTAGGAGGTGTATATGGTTCGTTAGGATCATTCAAATCTGTAACCGTGAACTTTAGGTAACGTTCACAATTCACTCTGATCTTGTTAGGATTACCGTTCTCTGGAAGCCATAAGTGAGACCAGTCTGTTGCGAAGTAACCATGTAGCTAATCCGACCAGTCTCTGCTAAAAAATAGACCATACACTTCTGGAATATCCAAAACAATTATATCAATAACCTGGTGAACCTTTGGGTTAGACGATAATCTAATCAATACATTTTTTAGTTCGCCTATAACTTTAACATTTGTCCGATCAAGTTGTATGATTTTTAAAGTAGATGGTTCCACTTCAGCATTAATCTTCTGGCAGACAGACCAAGGCATCACATTAGATGACGCTCCTGAGTCAACCATTCAATTATGCACATTTCTATTGAAAATTTCGAAAGTTAAAAGAAAAGGAGGTACATTCTTACGAGTACTAAGAGTAGTAGCTTATGGATTTTTACTCACAATTTCTACTGCTACTTTACCTACATTATTTACATTATTTACAGGAACTACAGAAAGGCTTCCTTTATCTTGAGGATCAAGATTATTTCTAGTGGAAGTCTTCTGCGGAACTTTGCTTTGCACAACCTTGTTACCAATTGAATTACCATTCTTTCCATTTTCTGAAATATTTTGCAACATTTTCTGTAACAAAAATGGAAACTTCAACAACTCATAAATAGAAATGTTAGCCCTTAATTTTTTAAGATCTTCAACAACATCATATTCTAAGTTAGGGCTTACATTACTCTGTTTAGTTTCTACTGATTTAGATGGCTTTGGAGGTGAATTTGTAGTGTTCTCGGTAGAAGGCTTGTTTGTTGTCTTGCTCCTATTGTTATAAGGGTGAACAGTCTCGAAGTTAGTTTGAAAGATGTTGTTTGAGAAGTGTCCAAAAATGTTTGGAGAAGAATCTTCTTCTTGAACTGTTTCATGTTCGACTTCCTCCTGAGGGATCTCAGGAGGCATCAAGTTATCTTGGGATTCTAGAATTGTTTGAAGGGCACATTGCAAACTTTCTAGGTTCAAGCCTTTGGGGTTTGGATTAGGTCGGTTGGTAGGAAAGGGTTTTCGAAAAGGAGGTTTGTAGGGTCCTTTACTCGAGGAAGCTTCTTCAGTTGACCTTGTTAAATCTATAACTTGATTCGACAGTTTTTGAACAACTTTAGTTAAACTTTCCAAATTAGAGTTTTCAGGTTGTGTTTTGCTTTGTGTGGGTCCGGGGAGGATTTCAATCTTCTTTTTGGAAGAAGAAACAGTCTCAGTTTCGTTGCTAGAAGAGTCCTTAAGACTAAGTATGTCTTTTTCTATTTGAGTAGCCTCCTCGAAGGCTTCTAACAACGTGGACTTTTTGTATCGTTTAACCCTTATAGCTATACTTTGATGTAAAGCTTTAGTGTAGTAAGCTATTAAAATACTCTCAAAAGGCATAGAATCTGCAGGGATTCGATTTTTAAGCGTTAAGAATCTTTGATTAAAATCTTTAACTTTTTCTTTTGGGTTCATTTTTAAGCTTGAAAGATCCATGACTAACACTTCCGGAGGTTTACCATCTCCAAATTTTTCTAGAAAGCATGAATCAAACTTTTCCCAAGACACTATGGTATGGGGTTGTTGGGAAAAGTACCAAGTGGATGCATTACCCTAAAAATTATAAGGGAACAACCTACATAAAACGTCTTCATGTTCAACATTGCGGAGTCTAATGGCTAACATAATTTTTTTGATATGATCTTCAGCTATCTGTTTTGAATCAGGATCAAACTTGGGAAGCCATTTCTCTGGGTGCTTAGGTAAAGGGTGTTGGGCTCCCGGTATAGCTACAACATCCTGGTCCAACCAGGGTCTAGCAGGGTTGTTCTGATTTTCCATTGGGGTAGTGGGTGTGGAAGGCTGAGAAGGTGATTTCCCTTCATCAGAAGAGGAATTTACTCTAGAAGAGGAAGGAGATGAGGGAGGTGGTGAAGGAGGTATCCCAAATCCTCCTACAGCAGGATTTAAGTTTGGATCTGTAGGATTCATAGTGAGGTTAGTGTCACCTAATTGTTCTCTGATATTAGAGAAGTCTAAAGGTTCACCCCATGGTCAGTTTGGTTGCCTAAGACGAGCTAAGGCACTATGTGTTTTAATAAGAGATTGATGAACAATCTCTTGGATGTCACCACTTGTAGGATTAGGGGTTGCTGGCTCAACTGTGATCTACGGATCTTCGGTTGAAGTAGTTGTTGTTTGAAGGGGAATATTATCTTGTGAATGACTTCTAGTCACTATAGGTGAGCGATTAGGGGGAGGAGGAGTCTTGCGACCACCTCGTACCATTAATTAAGTTCAGCCCCTCCTTCTAGCTCCATTTGTTGACGGGCGAAAATGATCGTCCGTCAACTGAGAGAGTGGAACTAGTCCGGGGTTGTCTAATAACCCAAGTCGTTTGGAATGAACCACCTTGATGGGTTTAACGGCTCCATTGGCCATTCAAAGGTCCTAATAAAACCAAAGAAAAGAAACTAATCTAAACTAATTAATCTAACTAAAATAAATAAAACTAACTAAACTAACTAACAATAAAACAAACTAATACACTAATCTAATTAAAACTAACTACTAAACAAACTAACTATTCTACTATCTGTATATATATAAACTACTAACTAATACTATAATAACTCTACTAATTAACTATCTAATTACCAATTGCATTGTAACTTATTCAGAAATATACAATATCTACAACTCGCAGATTTGAATAAAACCTGTAAAACTCATTTGCTTTCTTCCCTAAGACAACTAGAGATATTTTTTGATTTTTATACTTTTATGAACAAGAGATAAAACTTACTTAAATTAAACCATATAATATACTAATTAACTAAAATACTAACAAATATACTAAACAAATAAATGACAAACTGACCTGGAAACGCTCCCAATTTGTCCTGTGTATGATGACTTCGAAGCTGGTCGGAGGAAGAAAAATCGCACTGGATAATCCAAAAGCTTCTCGTAAACGATAGGCTGCAATGCTCTTTGAGTTGTTTACAGGACAAACAAGACATAAAAAATCATAACAATTATATGATTTATAAATCTCTGCAATAAGGGAAACCTGTTATGCAAAAACTTATACTTAATAATTCAACTTACGAAGAAGAGAAATCTGTCATTCAGAAATTGAATCAATCAATTGCTATGTTTTTTAAACACTTGGAAGAAATCAGATATGGATTATATTGATTAAATTATATCATCTACAAAAGACTAACATAGCTAAAGTAGTCATTAACCAAATGCAAATTGATACACAAGAACATAAAACAAAATATTGATATCATGAAAAGCTAAAGCTGTAGAAGAATATCAAATTCTGTCTCAGTCTGTATTAAAACTCCATATCCTTTTTCTCCCATGAATGAGGATGATGTTATTACAAAAATAATGAGTATTTATAAGTTTTTTCCACAGGGTAAAACCTCCCTGTGGATAGTATCAAACTGTTTAAATAATTTGGGAAGATATTCCCAAAATCAACTAAACTAGGAACTAAAATGAAACCAAAATATTTCAAATATCCTCTAAACTGTCCATCCAATCCAATGAAATTTCGAATTCAGCTGAAATGGACCAAAAATAACAAGTTAGAGAGATATTTTATGAGCAAAACAATAAAAATCTGATTCCACAGACTTAGCTACATAATCATTTGATTTTGTAGCTAGTCTAAAATAATATACAAAATCAGAATTAAAATCAAATCAAATCTTTTAAAATAATTAAATCCCATTATCTTCCAATAATAATTTCAAAATGAATCACTTAAGATTCAAATAATTTTTTCATTCAACATTAAACAAGTTCAAAAGTGATTCAACCGATCACAGAGATAGGAATACTCTGTTCTTCTGTTACCATAAAATCGGGTCTTTCATAATCGAACAGTAACAAGATTGTTTCATATCCAATTGAAATCGATAATGAAACATATTGTATGGGATACGATCTAATCCAACACAACAATTATCCACTTGTTATAGCTATAACGATATAGCAATGAGATTCAATTCATTTAATCGAATGCAAAGAGAGAACGACTTCGTTTCGATTATTGTTACAAGTTGGGTAAATGAAATCTTATGTAACAATATCATAATCGTGTCTCAACAAATTGAATGAGATCGTTATGATATTGAATTTAAAACATAACAAATAGCAAATGCTTCATTATACTTGCATTGAAAAGGATGATCATGATAACTATAAATAAAAAAGATTTATTCCGTGAATGAATTCAAACCATAACCGACACATCACCAAAATGTAACAGGATCAAACAAAATTTGTAATAGATTTCGATTATTGATTCTTGCACAGTCAACAGACATGATCAATTAATTTTGATCACAATCATTTTAACCAAACGAATCGTAACATATTTTGACCAATTCATTTCATAATTTAAAATACAGAGCATCAATTACAATCTGAAATCGATTCGTAAAACAACTTTGCCAAGTTAGAACCAGAGCGAATTGATTGGCTAAGATTTTCACATAGTTGCTATGATTCGGGTTCATTTCCCAATTCAGGCGCGAATGTCATTTCAGCGTATTGTTTTCATCAAAGAAATAGGGTCAATTAACTTGGAATCAATTAAATATAGAACAACATCATAACAGGTATCCTCCTGAAACATTTACCAGTCCTAGCACACCAATGATAATGAAATCGAATCCAGGCAAGATTGTAACAATCAAACTCAATCAAACTTTTTATAGCACAAGGATCATAACCAAATCAAATTTGAGCATGATACAAACCAAATCATTTGGAGGGAAACCATTCATTTTATAAACTAGTCAATCAAATCTCAAAACATACCACTCAAATCCAATCAAAATCTAATGATTGCTAAACTGGGAATAACCATATCGTATATTGAATCGAAAATTGTTTTATTCAAGGCCAATCCATATATAGAATGCATGCAATGTAACAGAGTCATTCAATGATGTGAAAAGAGCTGTTTAAAACCGAAATCAAATCGTTATATAAACCTAGATTATTTACACAATGAAATGAAATTTTCCATACCTATGAAACGACGAGGCTGTTCAATTACGCCATCTTGGAATTTACAACAACCATGGCTGATTCCACATTTTTAAACAAGATGGAGCTGATTGTCTTTTTTTTCTTATCTGTCGCTTGTAGATTGGCCTTCTGACTGTTCAGGGCTGCAATCTGGTCCTCTAGTGACTGAATCTTTGACTGGAGTATTGGGACATCATTATAATACCGCTCCAACCATGCATTGCATTGATCACAGGGTGACACTGTAGGTTTAGACAGAGCAGGGGAGGATTTGGGCATATGACTGAGGGTTTCACAAGACAACTTAATGCCTGGGTAGTTAGGGTCGTCCTGTAGGCAGGGGGGTAGGTTTGACACAAAGTCATAGGGGGGTTCAGCACACAAACCTTGAGAATAGGGATATTCATTTGCCAAGAACTACTCCACTTTCGAATGACAGTCCTCACTCAAAACGATAGGGTTTAGTTCGACAGGGGGTTTTGGCTTTTTTCTTGCCATTCGTGAAATCAAACGTGCATTCTTCTTCCCTTTAAAATTTGCAGTGAGGTTGGCCTTGGGCTTTTCGCTCATAGGCTTAATAGTCTCAACACTCTTAGTCACAGCATGGGGTAAGTCGATAGGAGGGTCGACCGAGGATTTAGGCAGTAGGAAATGGTAGGGAACTGGGGGTACAACCTTGACCTCACTCACCACAGGTTTGTCAACATGTGCAGGGTTCGGATCCTCGACACCATTCTGAGCAACGAAATTGCTCCAACTATCTTCATGCAAACTCAAATGACAGACAAAAATAAGCTTCACTAGCCCATAATGAAAAAGGCTACTATCAGCCTGGTTTCTTTTGTACTTCTTCGACATTTTAAACAGGATTTTATGTAAATAATAGGGCATATTGAGTTGATAACCCATAAAAACCATAAGCAAACGCAGGTGGTGTAGGAACACAAACCCGTATCGACCCTCACAGGTGATAAACTATTTGATTATCATTAATAAATCATGCCAACGTTGTTTGAGAATGGTCACGGGCATACCTCTATCACAGGAGGTGATTTTTCATGACTAGAAGAGCAGTGTCCATGGGACCTCCTCGACTTTGCAATTCTTGGACCATCATTGTCCAGTGGTAGGCAAACCCGTAGCAAGACTGATAAACTGTTCATCAATTTCCAATTGAATATCGTCGACCTTGGCTTGACAACCATCGAAGGTCATAGCAAACTGTCGGACCACACAAAGGTTAAATCCATCGAAACGTTCCATGAAGGTAAGCCACCCACTGTCTGCCAAATCTTGGCGGGCATTGTCAAACATCAACAGGGCCTATTTGCCATTGTGTTCAACTCGCATGACTGGTGCCATGGAGTTGAATTCATGGTAAGGGAAAGGTTCGAACACAGAGTAACAGAGTTATCCGAACCAAAATTAATGAATCGAGCCAAAAGGGGTAAGCATTAACGCAAGCATGCGAAGGTGGTGGATTTATTTACCGCCATGAAAAACAATTATGGTCAAAGTACAACCGTTGATATAGCTGTTCAATACATAATAGTGGATCATCCATTAAGTCAGGTGTACAACCAATCAAATCCAATGTGTATACAAATACGCGCTAACACTATGCCATAGTGTTTAAACACCCAACATACAAATCAACACCCAAAATCAAATATGCGCTAATGTATTGATTCATAAGTTTAACCAAGGTGCCAAATAGTTGACAAGCCAAACAAATATAAAAAGATTAACATAAGGATCCTTTCATACATATATAAAAATTTAATCAAAACCCTTATTCATTTCATGGAATCGAAGATTAGGCAAGTCATAAAATGCAAATCCAAATGCTCAATGTCTTACAAACTCAAAAAAAATCAAGCCATATAATCAATCGAAGTATAAGAACTGATCAAAGGATATTGCCAATCATGTAACGATCAATAAAAGGTAAGCACAAATGACAAAAGAAATAACCACAGTTCAGATAATTATCGAAAAACAACTTAAAAAGGAGAAGTTTTCATGCTTACAGTCGTGAAAACTTAACGAAGACAAATGTGTCGATGTCGCAAGAAATAAAAATGTCATCTATTTGAGAAATGCAACTAAAAACTTGACTTTCGCAAGACATAGGTGTAGGCAGCTTATAGGATAATAGAAAAAGGTGAATTGGTTGCCAATAAGACTGTATTTGAGGCAATATCCAATTGGTGTTTAGTGTGAACAAGGGGCCCTTTAGGGTACCCTTAGGTCTTTGACCAGCCCCCCATTTGGATTCAGCTTAGATTTGAGGGTCAAATCAAGTTGGGAGCTGGTCCAGAAGTGGGTGAGGGGCCGAAAAGAACCATAAATGTGTCATTCATAGGAGTACATGTCTTTTCTCGTACACAGTCACACATATGGTGCATGTGCGCTCTACGAGCTTCTTTGGCCCATGCACTATGTGCGCGCTTCCTTTAGTGTTTCAATGCATGTCAATATTTTGACTAGTTGTATAGTTTGTGTCTCTTGGAAATGCATTTTTGGTGTTGCGGGTGAACTGATAGGTGTTTGGAGATGTTGTATTCTTGTAACCATTTGCACGCGATGTTGCAAACGAAATTTCAGTGATAACAACTATAATCCTCTCAAGCTCCTCCCTATCACTCTCACTACATAAACTATTTACAGTTTCTCTCTTGGTCTCTGCTCTTTCTTTTGATCTTTTGATGTAGATTGTAGAAACACTTTCCATCTTATCATTTTTATCTATTTATATAGTCTCTCAAGAGGCATATGATATTGAAACAATGTGTCTTTTTCTAAAAGAGAAAATTAACCAATGTGTCTTTTTAATAATAAAACATTGCACCTATTCATTTAATTAACACAAATTCTGACTTTTATGTTTATTAATTGATTTTAATTTAAAGTCGTCTAAATCAGGCAATGATTTTCGTACAAATATTCTGGAGTGATGGAAATTAATTTTAAAATTCTACGACATGTGTTTTGTGTAGAACCTTCCCAATTTTCCGACTCATGGGATGTTTCACTTGAAAATGTGTGAGGTGGATGGTACATAAGGTTCTTTGAATGAAACTTGTTGAAATTTTTATACCAGATCCTTGACACCTGATGTATTCTATTGAAGCACCAAATTTGACCCTTTCTTCTTATATTTAGAGCACAATAACTTCTTTTTGAGGTTCCATTGTAAATGTCTTCCAATGACGTCTTTATGGAGTGAACAAGCCTTTCACTTATGTTCAATTGTTTCTTTTGTGGATGGATACCAGTAACATAATTCAACATAAAATTTTGTTAGGATACTGATATGAATACATAAACATTAATCAAGTTCTCAGTGACCATATTTATCCTCTTTCCATTAATTCCAACAACATACATAATGTCCAATATTGACCATATTGGTCTCCTTTGACATCAATTTCAACACCATGTCCAACATTATCCCCCTTTGACATTGATGGAAACACAGTAAAAACCCCTTATTTCTTAGTTGGGTTTTACTGTTTCTCCTGCCCTTTTGACAAAAATGACAGAAGGGATGTTTTTTTTTCTCCCCCTGTCCATGTACTCCTGTGATGAGACCTGTGAAATTCAATTAGATATGGAGATTACCCCAAATTTTTGTCTAAGGTATTCAAAAGTACTCATGGGTAAAGGTTTTGTGAATATATATGCAATATGTTCTTTAGTATCCACATATTCCACTTTAACAACTTTTTGAGAAACATTTTCCCTTAAAAATGAAATTTGATTGGGATATGCTTGTTTTTTGAGTGCATGAAAATATTCTTAGAAAGGTTTATGGAACTTGTATTGTCACAGTTAAGAAGAATTGGATGATAATAATTTACTTGTAGGTCTTCTAGGGTTTGTTTCATCCAAATTACTTGAGTGCAGTAGGTGGAAGCAACAATATATTCATCTTATGTTGTTGACAGTGATATAGATGTTTACTTCTTACTTAGCCATGATACTAGACACTTTCCTAGGAAGAATGATCCTCCACTGGTGTTATTCCTATCATCCACACTACCATCCCAGTCTACATCAGTATATGCATTTAATGTAAAATATTTTTTTTTTGGATACCATAATCCAAAATCCAAGGTAGCTCTTAGATAATTGAATATCATTTTTACTGCCTTCAAATGAGTCTCTTTAGGTTCATATTGAAATCCTCCCATTAGTCCTACAACTTGTATGATATCAGGTCTTATTGTTGTTGCATATAACAAGATACCAACCATTGATCTGCACATGGTTTGGTCTACCTTTGGTGAATCATAATCTAAGATTAGTTTGCATCATGTAACCATGGAAGTGATCATAGGTTTACAATCTTCCATTTGAAATTTCTTTAGAATTTATTCGATATATTTGGTTTCGGATATGAGTATCCCTTTGTTTGTCTGAGTAAATTGTAAACCCAAGAATAATGATAGTTCACCGAGCATAGACATCTCAAATTATTTCTTCATTTCAGTAGCAAACCATTTGTTCATTATAGTCAAATTACTTCCAAAAATGATATCATCCACATATACCACAACAAAAATCATATTTTATTCTTCAATTATGATATATAGGTTTTTGTCAGTAGTCCCTCTCTTGTATCCTTGTTGTTGTAGATAGTTATCAAGACATGAGAAACATGCTCTAGGAACTTGTTTAAGACTATGCAAATCATTTTTTGAGTTTACATGTATAATCCTGATTTCTAGTCAACTTAAATCCTTCAGGTTGTTCTAAATAGAATTCTTCCTCTAAGGTTCCATTTAGAAATGATGACTTGACATCCATCTGATATATTTTGAAGTTTTTGAAGCATGCAAATGCCAAAAACATTCTAATAGATTCTAATATTTCCTTTGGGGAACATGTCTCCTCAAAGTCAATTCCTTCAATTTGGGCATATCCCTTGCATACTAATATGGATTTATTCTTTATAATCTGTCCATTTTCATTAAGTTTATTCTTGAAAATCCATTTGGTCCCTATCACATTTTTGTCTTCTGGTCTTGGGACCAGTTCCTAGGTCTGATTTTTCTCTATTTTGTCAAGTTCTTCATTCATTTCTTTTATCGAATATTCATTCTTTCTAGATTCTTAAAATGATATGGGTTCTACCACATAAAGCATTGTCTGTTATTATTCAAATGTAAGTTTTCTTCTAGTTTCTACTCCTGCACTTTTATCCCCTATGATTTGGATTTCAGGGTGATTCTTTTGAACTCTTTTTTATAGAGATTTTGTCAAGGGTGTTTCTTCCTCATCATTTTCTTCACCAGTGTGTGGTTCATTCTCTTGTATTTCTTCAACATATTCTTCATTTTTTGATTCACCATATTCTCCATCATGTGATTCACCATCTTCTTCATCATCACTAGTTCTTCTCCATTCATCAACTTTTTTATTTATCTTGAGATTTGATTTTTCTCAATTTTAGATCATCTACTTTTATATTTTCACTTCCCACTATTTTGTGAAATCTTGTATTATAGCATCTATAAGCCTTTTTGTTTGGTGCATAACCAAGAAATATCCCCTCATTTGATATGGAATCAAATTTTCCTAGGTTATCATCATCCCTCTTAATATAGCATTTTCTCCCAAAGACTATGAAGTGTTTGACTGATGTTGGTCTACCAAACCATATCTCATAAGGTGTCTTGTAATGGTTAACTCTAAGTTGTGTTTGGTTGATTATGTGAACTCATGTGTATACTACATCTCTCCAAAACTTATCTAGAATTTTGTCTTCATTCAACATTGTTCTTGCATCCTCTTGAACATTTATTTTTTTCCTTTCAACAACTCCATTCTGTTGAGGATTTCTTGGAACTCAAAATTGTCTATTGATTCCATGATATTCACAAAACTTATTGAATTCATTAGAGATAAATTCTCCTCCATTGTCTGACCTCACATATTTGATCTTGATATCTGTCTCATTCTCCACATAAGCTTTGAATGCCTTAAACCTTTCAAATGCCTCTAATTTTTATCTGAGGAAGTATACCCAGTTCATCCTTGTATAGCCATCAATAATCAACATTAATTAATGTTCTCCTTGTATAATTCTAGTCCTAGTAGGTCCAAAGAGGTTAGTGTAAAAAATCTCTGAGGGTCTTGATGTAGAGTATTATTTTGTCTTGAATCTGACTTTTGTCTGATTCCCAAGATGGAAATGCTTACAAACAGGGTCAGAAGGTTTTATAATATTTGGCATGTCCTTCACAGCTTCATTTATACTAAATTTGATCACATTGTCAAATATCAAGTGTCCCATTATTTTGTTCCACAACCAACTTTCATCTACTTGACTCATGTAGCATTCTTCTTCTTCTTTAATATCTAAAATATATACATTACTTGAGGTTCTTGGTGCAATAGCTACTAATTTTCTTGATCCTTCCTTCCTAATTTTGTATTTCTGGGAGTCAAAAATGAGTATAAGTCCTTGATAACAAGTTTTTCTTACACTTAGAAGATCAAGTTTCAAATTTTCAACTAGTATCACCTTTTCTGATTTATTTTTCTTGTTTCCCAAAGTCACTGTGCCTTTCCCAAGTATTATGACAGATACACTATCTCCAAATGTGACACTTGCTTTTTCTTTCTTTGTCGGATTGAGAAATTTTCTTTTATCCCATGTCATATTCTTAGAGCATCCAATGTCAATATACCATTGACACTTTTTGTTCTTGGCATACATGGTTACTTTACATTATGTTACCTTTTCTTCCAAATGTTTTTATTTCCATATATTTTTGTCTGTATTATTGGGAATTCGTGTATTGAAGGATTACATTGACTATCTACATTCATTGAATTTATGACCATAATTTTTGCACTTGTGACATTCAACATTGTAATCTTGTAAAGGAGAGAATGAATTACAATTTCTTTCCTCTGCATTATACTTGTTTTTCTTATATCTTTGGACATTTTTAGGATTGTGCTTTCTATAGGATTTACAATGTACTTATTTATGTGCAAAACTATTACAAGAGTAGAAATATCTAAGGAATATATGTTGATATCTATTAGGGGAAGTCCTTCTAGTCATTGTGTTCATTTTGTCTTCTTTTTCTTTTGTATGGGGTGTTGATTTTTGTTTATTATGAACACTCTTTAATGGTACCATATTCCCCTTGTTATCTTCCATTTTTAAAGGGCTTCTAAGAACATCTTCATAACTGATTGGTTGTTTTTCAGTATTCTATTTTGCAAAGGTTGAATCTTGATCATATCCCAGTCATGTCTTATCATTTGGTGATCTTTGACTATTAAGAATGTCATTCAATGTTTTTGAATTATTCTCAAATCTTGTTTGGTTATTTCCTTTCTCACGTTCCCTCTTTAGTTGAACAATTTTAGTCTCTAGCTTCTTACAATCTTGTTGTTTTTCATTGAGTTTTTTAATCAAGACTTCCTCATTTCTCTTGTCTTATCGAAGTTCATTCTTCAGGTCAATGATGATTTTATCTCATTCTTTGATGGTTTTTGAAACTTCCTTTTCTCTTAATTGTCATTCTTCTTCAAATTCTAGCATTTGTCCCCTTAGTAACTTGTTCTTATTTTTATACTTTCTAAGTTCATCCAGAGCGTTGATTAGTTTTGCTTCTAGGTATACATCTCCTTCATCCTAAGAGTTTTATTCAATCTCAAAAGTATTTTTAGAAATATTATCTTGGGTTTGTATACCCATAAATAGATGTTATGACTCTTTATCTTCACTTTATTTAGATGAAATGTTGTCCTCTTTGGTGTAAAATGTCTTCTTATTTTTGTTTTTTGTTTTTACCTTTTTATGGTCTTTCTGATTGTAACTTTATTCATCATCATTATCTTCTTATTTAGTATAGGGACATTTGTTAGCGAAGTGTCCAATTTTTCCACGGTTGAATCATTTGAAAGGTAACTTCCCTTTGTATTTTCTAGACCCTTTCTTGAGTTTTCTTATAAAGTTGGTCTCTTATTCATATGATATATCTAAGTGATTTTTATTTGGAAGATGATTATGATTCCTTGTTTCTTTTGGTGCTTTTAAGGTTGTTTCCCTTTTTGATTACTTTTCTTTCCGGTTGTCATTTCCTATGCTATAAGAATCCCATAAAGTTCATCCATTGTAGGGTTGTCAAGGTATTCTCGATCTTCCAAGGTAGATACCTTGGCATCATATCTCATTGGTAATGATACCAACACATTTTGGACAGTAATATTGTCTTTTATCTCTTCTCCATTAACTATTTCCTCCACTCTTTGAAAATATTTTGCAATGTTTTCTTCCTCTTTCATCTTCAGACTCTCAAATTTCCCTTTGTGTGTTTGAAGTTTAGCTTGATTGACCTTTCCATATCCTTCATAGATGATCTTCAATTTATCCCAAATTTATTTTGTTGATTTACAGTGCATCACTTTTACAAATATAGGATTTGTTGAAATTCGGTAGCTTGGAGGTACTTCTGCATTGGCGGTGCTCAACATGTGGAAGTGACCAAGAAATTTTTTCTCCTAGTGAATTTATAATATGTTTTTATAAAGTGATTTTATAAAGTTGGGTCTTTTAATTTTTTGATATAAAAGTGACTTTATGATGTTATGGGTCAATTTAATGACTTAAGTGACCTCAAAGAATGATTAATTCATTACCGTCGATCTCAAGGGAAAGCGAAGAGTCACTCAAGGGAGATCAAGGATTAGGAGAGTTACATTTCAAAATTAATAAAAGGAAGATCATTAGGAGAAGGAGGGCACACTTTTGAGGAGATTTTGAGGGAAGGTTAAGGGGCACAAATCCCAAGGAAGAGTTTTGGCTTGGAGGAAGAGATACAACAAGGAGGGTTTGGCATGCATCTCAAGGAGTGGGATTAGCACACAACCCAAGGGAATTTGCAACCATTAATACAATATGTACAACAACAAAAGAGGAGGTCATACAACTGTGTAAGTTGGTCATACATCAAAGGGAGGAAACACAAATCGAGGTTGTCTTTATACAGCAGGTTGGCACAATTTCCAATGCACATTTGCTGATTTTTTCCTTTTTGTTTCATACAATGTCCTTTTGGCACGAATTGTTATGAAGATATTGATTGTTAGTGGAAGATTATTGGTTTTCCTGGGCCATACAAGTCGTACAAACATGGTTGTCTACCTTAGACACAATCTGGGACTATTTGCATAGTGTTGTAACTTGCTAAAAGAAAAGAATGACTTTATTTTTATGCTAATGCAGTATGTTGATGTAATAATTCTAAATTTCCTTGAGCTGAATAAAACATTCTTTCTCCTAAGATATGTCCTATTTTCTGTTTAATTTCTTGAAGTGTTTATGCACATAGTTTTGTGCCAAATGAGAGTAAATGTATTATATTCATAATTTATTTCCACTACTATTTTATTTCAGAACTTGGTTAATGGTGTTTCATCCCATAAAGTATAGTCGTATGACTATTGGACATTTATAGGTGGCTGAAATCTAATTTAGACTAAGTGTATGCTGAACTAAAATTTATTTTTCAACATTATATTAGAGCAGGTGCTATGAATTTCAGTGGGAAACTTTGGAACTTGGGAAATCAAGTGATTTTATAAACCATTATCTTGAAGAAAGGTAGAAAAGGTTCTTTGCCAAGATGAAAAATATGAATTCTAACATCATATTTGAAGATAGGTTGGAGGGGATCTCCAACTACCTGCATTGGAAGGTTAGAATCAATAGTGTTCTCAAGGAGAACAAATTATGGTTATTTACGAACACCATCGTGCTTATACCTGCTTCAGATCCCATAGCTCTTGATGTTCATGAGGTGAAGAAAGCCAAGACTCAGAGAATCATCTTGGACAAGGTAAAATACCACCTTCTTCCACACTTGGCTAAGAAGAAGACAACTAAAGAAATGTGGGATGCATTGAAAAGTCTATATGAGGCAAAGAACGAGAACTAAAAAATGGCTATCCAAGAAAATATCCATGGTGCTAGGATTGCCAAAGGAGAGAGTGTGGCCACCTACCTCACCTGGATTTCACAGGTGAAGGATGAGTTTGTAGCTATTGAAGAAATCATTCCTGAATCAGAGTTGGTGTTGATATCCCTCAAAGGCTTCACCAAAGAGTGGGAGGTTTTTGTGAAGTGTGTGGTGGGGAGAGAGAAGCTCCCTGACTGGAGAAGATTGTGGGATGATTTTATGCAAGAGGAGATCCGAGAGGGGTCTCAGGAAAAGGCATTGGATGGTGTAGATGAAAATAACGTTTCTCTTTTGGTAAAGGGAAACGAGAAGAAGAAGGACATGATCAAGGTGAGATTTTTTGCATGTCACAAGACTGGCCACTATGTTAGTTAATGTATGAACAAGAAGAAGAAGAAGAAGAAGGAACCAGAGGTATCAGCTTCATCAGAAGATGTAGAGTTTTTTGAGAGATATGAGAAGGATTTCTCTCTCATGAATGGTCCCATGGGCAATGGGTGCCTAGTGTTTGAGGACATTGAGTCACGGTTTATGGATAGTGGAGCTTCTTGGGAGATGACTAGGTTTAGGTTAGTTTTCCTCGATATTTTAGAGATAGACTCATACTGTAGAGTGAATTGTGGAGTCAACCCACAACTTAAAATAAAGGGGGTTGGAAGGGTGAGATTCCAACTAGAGTCAAGAGTTCTTCTAGAGGTTGTCGAGGTGTTATTAATTCCATAGTTGACTGTTAATTTTATCTCATTGTAAGCTTTGTATGAGAGTGGATTTGGAGTTGTATTCTACGGTGGACATGTATTTTTATATCCTGTGGGAGAATCTACTTACATAGCAATGATGCTTGGTGTCAGGTATGATGGATTGTAAATGTTGTTGGGTCAACCTATGTTGGGGTCCAGTGGATTTCTAGACTTATATTTTTTGTTAGAGAGTTGGCAGGTAGCACGAGAGAGAGAGTTGATACCAGGGACTCAGTCTTCTTCCGAGAATATCAAAGGAATCAGCAGGAATGAGTTGACACATATGGATTCTTAGGAGAGCATGTCGTATCTTACAATCATGTCTTCAATTTTTGGTACAATAGAGGTAGCAACAGAGGCTTCCAGTTCAGTGGAAGTAGTGGCTTCATGTTCAGATGGAGAAAAGAATTCTAGTACGGAGGGAGAATATATGGTAGTTGATGAGATGGAGACATATTCTAGTGGTGATACCAGAATTACCTCTCTCTCTAAGAGGGAGTGTTGAAATTTGGTAGCTTGGAGGTACTTCTGCATTAGCAGTGCTCAACATGTGGAAGTGACCAAGCAATTTTTTCTCCTACTAACTTTATAATATGTTTTGATAAAGTGATTTTATAAAGTTGGGTATTTTAATTTTTTAATATAAAAGTGACTTTATGATGTTATGGTTCACTTTAATGAATTAAGTGAATGAATGATTAAGTCGTGATTGTTGATCTCAAGGGAAAGTGAAGAGTCACTCAAGGGAGATCAAGGGTTAGGAGAGTTACATTTCAAAAATAATAAAAGGCAGCTCATTAGGAGAAGGAGGGTGAACTTTTGAGGAAAGTTTGAGGGAAGGTGAAGGGACATGAATCCCAAGGAAGAGTGTTGGCTTGGTGGAAGAGCTACAACAAGGAGGGTTTGTCATGCATCCCAAGGAGTGGTATTGACACACAACCCAAGGGAATTTGAAGCCATTAATATAGTCAGTACAACAACAAAAGAGGAGGTCGTACAACAAAGGGAGGGCATGTAAATCGAGGTTGTCTTTAAACAACAAGTTGACATGATTTCCAATGCACATTTACTGAGTTTTTCCTTTCTATTCTGTACAAGTTACGAATTTCTATGAAGATGTTGACTTTTAGTGGAAGACTATTGGTTTTCCTAGGCCGTACAAGCCGTACAGGCCGTACAACCATGGTTGTCTACCTTAGACACAGTCTAGGACTATTTTCATAGTGTTGTAACTTGCTAAAACCAAAGAATGAATGTATTAATATGCTGATGTAGTTTGCTGATGTAATAGTTCTAAATATCCTTGAGATGAATAAAACATTCTTTCTCCTCAAATATTTCCTATTTTCTGTGTAATTTCTTCAAGTGTTTATGCATGAAATTTTGTGCCAAATGAGAGAAAATGTCTGTTGTTCATAATTTACTTCCACTACTATTTTATTTCAGAACTTGGTTAATGGTGTTTTAGCACATAAAGTAAAATTGTATGATTGTTGGAAATTTATAGATGGATTAAATCTAATTTAGACTAAGTGTATGCTGAACTAAAATGTATTATTCAACATGATTTGATAATCCTCCAAGAGTAACATTAACAAATCTTGAATTTTCATTGCAGATCTTCTTTACAACAATATCAATAGGTGAATTAGGTGGAGTATATGGATCAGTTGAACCATTTTCAACATATTTCCAGACATCACAGCCAAGGGCCATCATATAGATTTTCATTCTTATACTCCATAAAGCATAATAATTTCCTTTAAAAAATGATGCTTTGTTGGAGGACATTCCTTCTTCCTGATCCATTTTATCTCTTCAGAATCTACATTCCAGTGATTAAACTATGGTGAAGGCACTCGTTCTAATACCAATTGTTGAAAAAATTTCCAATACTGAGTGGGGGGGTGAATCCGTATTTCTTCTTAATTTAATATTTTAACAATTATTAATTAACAAATTAATTAATCATAACAATTGATCAACAAGAATGCACTGAATACAAAAATTTAAATATAACAATAACAAGTAAAAGTTACAATTGTGTGAGAGACACGAATCTCTCTTCTTTTGAGCACCAACTCAAGGAGACACCAATTCCCTGGTTTCAAAGAACCAAATATAGGAAGCACCAACTCCCTTGTTTCAAAGAACCAACTCTAGGAAGCACCAAATCCCCTATGAAACAATATTTAACCTACAGAGGACTACAATCCTCCCGAGCTCCTCCCTACAAGCCTCACTACATAAAATGTTTTCAATTTATTTCTTGGAATATTCTCCTTCTTTTGATCTTTTGATGTATACTATAGAGACACTTTCTTTCTTACCATTTTTCTCTATTTATATAGTCTCTCAAGAGGTATATGATATTGAAACAATGCATCTTTTTGTAAAAGAGAAAATGAACCAATGTGTTTTTTTAATAATAAAACATTGCACCTCTATTGATTCATTGGGTTGGTTTTCATTGATATCAACCCTTGAAACAAGTCTGGTAGCAAATTTTGGTAGCCCCGGCAATGTGGTTAAGGAACCTGATTTATTTTGAGGAATAATGTAATGGAGATCAATGAATTTGCAGGTGATACTATTCTAGATGGATAGTACATGTCGTAATGTTTCCGGTGATATGTGGTATGTCACGTAGTTCCTCACAGTTGAGGATATATGGATTAGTGAAGTTGGAGAAGCCTCGCGAGTCATCTAGAAGGTCAAAGAAGTCAATTTAATCTAGAAGCTCTTAGAAGAAGTTTACTAGTCAAAGTGGATGTAACTAGGAGTTAAATGAGTTAAGTTGTTGCAAATAGAAAATAATTAAAAATAAATTAGTTGTAACTAGAAGTCGTGAGCTTACGATTTATGGATAAAGTGGTTTTAAGTGGACAAAGTGGTTAGAAGTGGGTCAACCCTAAAAGAAGGAAGTTGGGTAAAACAGTTAGAAGGTAACCCCTACAGGAAGTTACTTCGAGAGTATAAATAAGAGATAAAGGGTCTCTTATTAGCTCCAATTGAGCACATTGATCCAGGAGGATATTGGTGGCCACCCACCTTGTCCAACTGGCTCAAATTTGTTTTTTGGAAACTTACTATTTTTAGCATTTTTTCGGTTCCGAAACTTCCGGGGCCATTTTGAGGGCCTAAACGACGCTTTTTAATGATCATGCACCAAATCATGGCTTGTGTATTGTATTGATCCCCCTAAATGAATATCCTCGTCAATACCTTTACAACGAGCTATTGTTTTCCCTAAACGAAGATCATATGCAAACGTTACTACTTAGGGAAGTTTATGTACTAACTTACCCCAACAGGGCCAGGATGACTTCAGGCACTTCATCTCCTACATTTAGGTTTTCTGGATGTCTAGGGTTTTCAAATTCATTTTTATTTTAAAAATTCCTTTAGAGTCTCATTGTACTCATATTCAAGTGAATGAGCATAGTTTTCACATCTCTTTTGAGATATAATGTTCCACCATTATAGCAAGCTTATTTTCAGTCTACATTTTACAATTTTTAGCATATTTCTTATTTAATAGAAGTCAACTTTTATTGTATCTCTTTTATTGTTCACCGTGTCTCTGTGTTAATATTATAAACCCATGGTTTCATTTTTTTCCACTCATAAATATGGATCACACGTTGAATATCTATTATTTTGTGAAAGGTTTATTTCAGGTACTCATTGATACATCTGAAGATACACAAGTCTGAGGTAGAAAAGGAGGGTTGACGGAGAAAAACCCTAGTTTATGAGGTGTAGGCGGGCTGCAATGGAGGAAGGCATGTACGCACATGGGTTGCAGTGGAGGAAAGCGCATAGATATATGGGTTGTAGAAGGGAAATTTGTGTACATCTGAAAAGGTCATGAAAACTTGAGTAGATGTGGATGCCAAGTCCATAGAGTCTGAAATAAAGTTCCCAAGAAGTTCCATAGTGATTAGGTATAGAAAATCTATCTACAGGTTCAAAAGGTATGTCATATTATTATGTGTATTTGGATATTGTTGTCTACATGAGATATGGTTATGGGAGATTGAGGATTTTTCCTAGAGAGCTTGTTGGTTGTATGGAACTTAATGTATGAGCTAGATCTATAGAAATATGGTTTTGGTATGTCTCGTATTTATTATTGGTACATTTTTTTGGGTTGTGTATTGAGGCATATCTTGTATTTCTTGGTACATGGTTGAGGGATTTTTGTTGTGATGTGTTGTTGAAGTTGTTGGTTTAGTTTGAGGTTGCATATCAATGAGGGTTTCATGTCTAGTCCATGTGAGGGTTTATTACACATGATTATTATTGTGTGCACATGTATGGAACATGACTAGAGAGACATAGATGCACATGATTTGAGTGGTATTATTGTGATATTGGTTATGAGATCTATGTTATCAGATATGATCTATTGAGGAGATTATTGATACAGGTTGTTGGTATATGTTGGTACAGGTTGATTACAGTTTATTGGTATAGGTTGATTGTTGGTGTAGGCCTATTTTTGGAAGAAGGATCTATTTTGGGTGCAGGCCTAATTTTGAAGAAAAGGTTTATTTTTGGAGCACGCGCCTTAGGAGGTAGAAAAGAAGCATGTAGAAAAAGAAGGAAAAGAAGCATGCAGGAGGAAAAGAAACATGTAGGAGGAAAATCAATGTGGTGTGCATGCATACATGAATAACCATGTTAGGGTTAGGTTTTTTGACAAAGATTGTAACGGTTATAAGTGAATAGGGTAGTATAAATAAATACCTAGGAGGTCTAGGTCAGGGTTGGTTGTTGGTTGGTTCCAAAGCTATTGATTGTAGTGATTTTTGTTATGGTGATTGTGGTAGAGTGGAATAAATTAGTTTTTTAGGGTTACATGATGAGGAGCCTGGTGTGATCTAGTAATCCTCTTAGAGGGTACTTACCCTCATTTTGATTGTAATCTTGAAGATGTAATGTGCACATCGCATATTTTGTAGAAGAATAAATAAAAGAGAAGAGAAGCAAGATATTTGTGGGAATATCCCCAGGAGGGGGTGAACCATGGTAAAATATTGTGTTCTATGTGTTGTTAATGAATTATTTACTATTATGTTAATCATTAGCTAAAGAATGAATGGTTAAAACTAGTTATAACAACCTGCATGCACAGGTTTAAAGATGAATGAGTCATAGAAGTAGATGAACGATTAATGATGATGATGTATGATAAAAATAATCTAAACACAATACCCACTCATTCCTAGACTGGAAACACATTAGTATTGAAGTCCCCCATAAAGTTATCTTGGTTGAGACTGTGTTGTGCACTCTATGCGCAACATTTCCTTCTAGTTTACCAGGAGGGCCGATAGTTTTGAGGGTTTTGTTGGAAACCCATTTGAGATTAGAACCTGGGTCAGCCCTGTCAATGTTTCATCGAAACTTGCATAGGTGATATAGCTAAAGAAAGTGAAAAAAAATCTTATCAAGAAAGGAAGAGAGATTCAATATGGAAGAATGAGAAAATATATTCACACTACTCCAATGAGCTGATGATTAATACATAGATGATGATCAATATGATCAATATGATACAATGAATGAGCGGAATACACTCATATATAGGACATAACATTCCATAATAGAAAAATGCATGCATGCATAATAGCATAATAGTGATGGTCTAAAATTGAACTAGTTAGTTAACTCCCACTGAAGTAGTGTGCCAAAAATAGAAATTTCTCCAACAACCCCCGTGAACATCACTATGGAGTAAAAATGAGTCCTGACAACTAGGCCATATTAGGTACTCCTGTACAATGAAACTAATGAACAATAAATAAAAATGAGGAAAGAGGGAAAACCACATGGGAACAAACCCTCCCCTCAAAAGACAATGCATCAAAATAAGAAAAGGCAACTACTAAGAAACTGTGTTCTTCACTGCAATACGATCCTGCAAAGTCTAAAAGAATTTCTCACAGAAAGTCTTCGTAAAGATGTAGAAATATTTATGGATCTGATGATGTCCTTTGGAAACTTGTCGGGCCTTATACCTCTTTATCCTTTGGACCCATCTACACCTAAAAATATTCCTTTATGGTGGAAGTGGAACTAGATTCCAAGTCTGGTTCTTTAGGATTGATTCATACTCCTTCTGCATGGATTCTTTCCATAATGGATTTCCCACAGCCTCACTATAGAGTTGCGGATCAAAAGATTGAACCATATAGAAATGCATGGGCATCATAGGTTCATAAGATGAAGGTACATGAGAAGGCTCATCATGTTGAAATCGAGTCCTCCTCGAATCCGATTGATTCCCTGCAAGGTTTTCTGTTGCCTGAAGTGCAGTTTGTGCCTTGATCCATAATGGATCTCGTAGCCAAGATGGGGTTCAGGAAGGCCTAAAAATAAAATTTCTCAAAATATTTTCAAAATGGACATGTGCGTAGCCCTCGATGTTACGAACCCAACACAACTTGAACAGGCTCAAATGGATATCGTATGACCAAGATATCACGATCTGTTCGTTTTTCCAAATAGACAAAATTTGATGACTGTATAGTTCGTACAGTCTGTACAATGCCATGTGGCAGCTGACTGTATAGGTAGTGTAGACATAAAACTAACGTGGAAGGGTGTGTTGGCATGCTGACATGGACAGGTTGTTGATTGGGCAAGTATAGGTGGACCAGTCAGGGTGTGACATGTGGCACCACTGCAAGGGTGACACGTGGCACGTCCGTACGGATGATGTGGCAAGTTTGTATAGTCTGTACGATACGTGGTACTGACATGGAAGGTACAATGGTGTTGATAGGTGTTGACAAGTGGACTAGTGATTGCTTGACACATGGTAGTTGTGGGAAAGTGGTAAGGTGCCACATGCCCCATTCATGTGATGCCACATGGCACCCATTTATTGGTCATTGGTTATTGGAAAAAGTTTGGAGTGCATGGGATTTTCCATCGTGACTTATGGTCCAGGTGGAAAATTTCTTGGCAGGGATGAGCTACATGACCTCCCTTGGTACCTCTTGTTAAACCATGGAATAAAACATGTATTTAAGTTGCATTGTATTTTCGTTTGGGTGGATTAAGGGCTGGGGCCTAGCCCCAACCCCAAAGCACACCATGCAACTTTCCCATGGGAAATACTCTATATGTGTATGGCACAAATATTTGATATGGTATATCCCCTGATCATGGAGCCATCACATAGGACCCGATCCTTTATCGTATAGCATGAAGTTATGTGGGTTAGCATTGGTCGGTTGGGCTAGCCCGTCGACCAAGTGCATAAAAAGGAGCTTTGAACAAGGGGGATAACAATTATGGCACGTGGGGGACTAAGCCTATGGCCACATGGCCACCAACATAAGACCAGGAGAAACAATCCAAGGGGCCAACGCACCAGCAGCCTAGCCCTTGGACACTTGGATGTGCGTAGGTGACCAGGAGCCCTAAAAAATGAGGTTAATCCCTGATATTGACCAATTATGGGTTTTCTAACTTATATTAAAATATTTTAATGATTTTCTCAGCAATTTTGAGAGATATTGGTCATTTGTGGAGGATCTTGGGCCCTTTCTGAGGCTATATCTTGGGGATAAGTTGGGAGGTTGTTACAAACTTAAGGGCTATACAAAACATAGGCTCTTGAATCCATAGGGATATTTATAACAAGAAAATGATTTTGAATTGTTGAGGCAAAGCCATTTTTATGAAGGGAAGCTATTGAGGAGCGCACCTTTGCGGGCCATTTTTGGGAGCTTCGTTCATCCGATTTTGGTGCCGTCAGTTTTGATGGGTTATTGAGATCTATAAAAACAAATCTAGATCATGGTTGTAATCCATTGTCACTTTCATGATGTACATTTAAATTTTCAAACATAAATAAGAAAGCCTCACCCACGGAGACAACGACCTAGAGACATAGGCAAGATTGTCAAACTCCGTTATCACTTTGGTGTTTATGGTTTGTTGTTATTCATGCTTATGTTCATATATGTATATTTCTTAATGGAGGATATGTTATCTTCATTAATTCCTCTTTCATTCTTCCTCTTTAATTAGATTCCTAAATGGTAATTTAACACATGAAAAATAACTCAACCATTGTCATTTAAAAGATCTTTTCGGATCAAGTGGTGTCAAAGATAGTTGACGGTTGGATTTTGAGTTTGCATGTTTACCAGGGAAAAGGACATATCAGGTGAGAAAATGGCATCTAAAGAGGAACTTTCTCAATATGAGAAGGATATGCGAAAAATTCTCTTTCCCATGTCAGAGATGGTGAAAGTGTTGTATGAAGACTACCTGGAACGAAAGAGATTGGTTCAAGGGAAAACTTCAAAGAACAACAAAAGAGAAGAATAAATGAAGGAATGGCCTTCTACACAAAAATATGAAAACATGTCTGAGGTATGCAGTGGAAGTCATTCATCAATTTCTCATTGTTCCCATCAAGATGGTTGTTTTGGTGCATTTGAAAAAAATACAAAAGGTGTAGGCTTGAAATTGATAACCAAAATGGGTTATGAAGGAAAGGGCCTTGGAATTAAGGTCCAAGGTATTTTTAATCCCATAGAGGTTGTGGAAATACCTTGTTATTTAGGATTGGGATATGGCAAAGAGGATATTGTAGCATTCTCCAAGATGGGCTCCAAAACATCGAAAACAAGTGATGCTTCGAATGACTAGCTTAAGTCATTGCGGGAACACTTCATGAAAGGTGATAGTGTATCACTCCTTGATGGTGATAGTGAATGAAATTCATCTCCAAAGAAAATTGAAGATCATCATGAAAGGTATAATGGTCATGGTTTTTACAATTCTCTTTTTTATTATAAAAAACATAATCATGTAATCCAAAACTTGTGGAATATGTATCCTTGTACTTTTTGTCATTCACCCAAGCATTGTGTTGCCAAGTGTTGGAAGAGAAAATCTTTGTACAGGAAACTTATGTCAACCAGTAAGGAAACATGACATAAAAAATCAACTCCATAACGGAAGAAAGAGAAGGGAAAAAAGTATGGATGCCAAAAAACCAATGCACTTTTTGCAACAAGGGTGGACATCAAAAGGCTAAATGTTGGAAGCTTGATCCAGAGATTCATCCCAAGAAGGATAAAATGATTGTGCATGTACTCACAAAGGAAGAGGCATTACCAACACAACAAGAAGAACACCATGAAGGAAAGAAAACAATCGCTTGGTTTTTCCATAAGTGGATGTCACATATTCATTGTATTGTGCTTCCATTAATGTAATCACATGTTGAAATGATGACTTGTTATAACATCATTTTTGTACAACATAGTGTTTTGTTTTTTTCCTTATGAATATGTAATCAATAAGGTTCATTTTGTAACCTTTTGGAGGACCAAAAGGTCTTTAGTGGGGAGGTGTGATCCAAAATGGTGTAAGTTTTAAACCTGCGAAGTAAAGCAATGCATATAGATTCTTAAGAAAAACATAAATTAATCAATGGCTCATTCACATAGTACACAGATATTTATACCAGAAATCCTCATTCGGGAAAACATTTATTATATTCATTATATCAAATTTCACCATTCATTATACAATATATACAATGTTTTTAGGTATTCTGTATATACCAAAACCCTAATCCCTAAAACTGGGATTATTTTTAGTAAACCACTAAAAATAGAAAAATCCATTAAAAATAGCAAAAACTGCCCAAAAACAAATTTCGGGGCACTGCGTGTAAAGAGGGGGGG